>QBDW01005075.1:0-248193 GCA_003261595.1 Maconellicoccus hirsutus
TACATTGGTCTCATACTGTGGAATGTTTATGGCCAACAAGCTATTGCATAAGTTAATTACTCTTTGAGTAATTAAACTTCGAAGTTGAGGTGCATGTGTGTTCACGTGTACGTTGTGTATTGCTCTATATGTTGAGCAGCTAATTACTGATAAAATTCGTATGTATTTCATTGCGTTCCTAGCGGTAAAAGTAGGTACTACTAGCGACAAACGTGAAAAGTATGATTATTTCAGTGATATTATTTTTGCAAAATAAGTTTACCAAATTTTCTAGAGGCAGGACGAAGTCTGCCGGTTTGGCTAGTTTTTAATATAAATTTCGTAATTTTCAACTTGGACGCATGAATTTTTGTTTGAGATTTTTTTGACATGCTCTTCCCAAAAATGCAACTCTCATTCAAATCCGAACCAGCCACCAAAAGGGATTTCTTTTTATGAAAATATACATCGAACTTTAGAAATTTCAATCGGTCACATTTCTTATAAAGTGTTGACCAAATTTTAAATATTCGATGAAAAAATAACGAATTCGAGCAAAAAAAACACGTGTTAGTCATCCAAAATTTCCACGACACGTGGATTATTCCTTTCTAAATTAACGGAAAATTTTACAAGTGAAAAATACGGCTAAATTGAATACCGAATCGAATGGAAAATTAGAGGCGGCGTGTGTGCGGTAATCGATGGCGTTCGAGCTAACATGCGATTTTCGTGGTTACAGACCTCGTTATCCTACAATCGTGTCTCGTTTTGGAAAATTGTCGCGTGAAATTTTTCATTCGAGAGTTATTAAAAAATTACGTAATCGAATTGAGAATACAGCGGTAATTACGCGTTTTGTGCGTGCAAGATTTTCAAATCGTCGTAGGGAATTTTACCGGTGATAATGAGTTTCAAGCGATGAATTGTTTTTTTTTTTGTGATTTCGCAGGAAATCGTAATTTCCTTAATTTTACCGACCTACCCGTAATTTGCGATGAGGCGTTTTTGTACGATTTTACGCCGTTGTTACTCATTTGATGGCGAGAAGTTGCGAATTGGTGAAATTATTGTTGTAATTTTTTGGAAACGTGTATGACTCATTTTTTTTTCGATGATTTTTACAGTTAGAAATGGATTTTTCGCGGATTTGGTAGGTTTTTATGTACATTTGGTTGTGAGCAAATTAAAGGAAATGGTGAAAATTTAGAAAAATTTAATAATTGAAGTTTTTACTGGAAACTGCCCAAACTGATACGATTTTTCTGGAATCTCCTTGTGAAGAAACGAGGTTTTCATAGTTTCGAGAATTCAGTACATAAAAATTCCAGTTTCCGTGAAGTTTTCGGAAAATGGTCGCCATTTTCTTAGTGCTGTGTTTAAAATGAAAAAAACGAAAAAAAATCAAAAATTGAAGAAAATATGTAATTAGCTAATTACAAATATTTATTACGATGAAACGAAAACAAGATTTTATTCAAATTTTTGCTCGTTATTTTGTAATTTTTTAGAATTCTGATGTACCCTTTTTTTCAAAAAAAAAAGTTTTGAAACAAGGGAACATTTAAGGAACAATTGAAGCAAGCATTATTGAAAATTAAATAGTACACATTTCTTTTTTCGGCAAATTTTTCATCTCGCTGAGTTTTCCTTGAAAACTTGATTTTTGGTGTTCAGCATCAATCTCGAGAAAATTTTTGAAAAAATCATGTCGTGAATGAATTTGAAGTACGCTTCTTTTAATGTGCATTACGAGATTTTAGGTTTGAAAATGCTCAAAAAACTTCCAAAAATTGAGGAAAAAATTCATCCGTATGAGAATATAAGCTAAGCTTTCAACCAATAAATATATCCAAGTTCTTGTTCCTCCTCCATCCCTTTTCATAAAATGAGAAATTATGCTTGAATGATGTATCAACCCATCCCATTGTGACAAATGATAGTCTACGTGTAGAATTAGAAATATATTGGGGGGGGGGGATTTTTCAACGACTTTCGTTCGAATAAATTTTCTGATGTTCAATGTTCAAGCGAAGTCCATCAATAAACTTCATATTATCTCCCTCCTTCCCTTTTGTCGACATCTTAACTAAAGAATTGGCGATGTCATCAGTTCACATGAAATCCTCGACAGAACATTTACACTAAAATTGTGAATTAAATTTTTTGTTTGGGGGGGGGGGGGATTTTCAACGAATTTTTTGTTTGGATAAATTTCAAGCGAAGTCCATTGATAAAATTCATATATATCCTTCCCCTTCCTCTCTTCTGTATACATCTTGACTGAAGAATTGACGATGTCATCAATTCACATGAAACCCTAGGTAGAACTGCTTATTAGGATGGTTTCTTGTATTGTGACGTCATTGATGTACACCGTCGTGACATCAAACAGCGCCGCATCGTGGTGTTGAAAATGCGTTCCCCAGCTCGAAACCGCATCCGCGTTTATTATCAACATTTAAAAAATTTTGTTGAAAAACTTTACGTTTTTTCCACCCGAAAATTTCTCCTTTCGTCGAAGATATGTAAAATTTCGAATATTTAGCGAACCATCGTGACCCGATGAGTAATCGCGAAACTCGAGCGGTCCAAATATCAACATCTAGCGTTGGTCGTCATGCGCATGTCGCGGCTCCAGGGTTGAAAAAATTCTAACACCGAAATTCTCGCTGCTGTGGCGAGGAAAACGTCGTGAATTTTTCCAATACCGGAGTTCATAAACGTGCAAACGTGAAATCGCGTCAAATTGACAAAAAAAAGATATAAATATAGAGATGGACGAAAGAGAAGTGAAAAATTGTACGTTAGGATGTGGAATATAGGGAAAAAGCGGTGATACACGTTACACTCGTTGGAAGATCACGCGAGAGTGACTCGTAAAAGTAGTTTGACTTGCCAGAAATAACGTATATACATTATAATATACGGTACGTTATGGAAGACGAGCGAGATAATAAGGCGAAAATTTAATTTCTCCTTCGGACCGTTGTAAACCTGTAACGCGGGCAAGCGGCACACCCATTAGACATAGGTGCTGCGCGACCGGCGAAAAAAAATGGTAATTTTTGTCGGCTCGCGGAAACGCTGAACGAATTTATCGAAATCAGAAAGTTGAATTTCTTTTTCACCTCGACAGCGTTACTCGTCGATGTAAACGATACACGTGTATTCAAGCTAGTGCAGAATTTCGACGTAATTTTTTTTCTCAAATTATCATCACGTGTAATTTTTTTGTAATTTTTGCGCAGGAAAAAGCCGAATTAATAAGAAGCGTAGATTTTGAAACAGTTACGTCTTTCGAAAGTCCTTTTGTGGAAGCAATAAAAGACTTATGGGCAGATTCCGGTATACAAGAATGTTACGATAGAAGGAGAGAGTATCAGCTCACCGATTCCGCTAAATAGTAAGTATCGTTGGTGGCGCGTAGTCCTTACAGAGGCGTCGCGCAAACACGTGTACACGTGTGCAACCCCGCGACGACGATGGCTCGATATAGCGACGCGTTGTCATCATCGGTGTGGCCGCCGCGACGAGACGAATTCGTCTCCGATGATCATTTTTTTGTCGCAGCCGCGACGCGTGCGAGTGCTTGGTCACGTATCGTTGATGGTGTTATTGGTTAATTTTACAGTTACCTTCAGGAAATCGATAGAGTAGCGTCACCGTCTTACCTTCCCACAGAACAGGATATATTGAGAGTAAGAGTTCCCACTACAGGCATTATAGAGTATCCATTTGATTTGGAAGAAATAAGGTTTAGGTACGATTTGTTTCGGTTTTATCTGTTTCTAACGCATGTGCCACGCTTTGCTTTCTCGAGGGTTTGAGGCGATGCTGTGTCTTTGGAATGGCTACGGTGCGGTGATCGCTTGGTGGTATTTTTCTCTCTCGTGTTTTAAGAGGTTGTAGTGCATGCTTTGCTGTGAACCGGTGCTAGGTATTGTCGGTTATTGCTATTGCATGGATTAGCCGGATAGCTATGCCTGTCTGACTTGTCACATGGATGAGATAAGCTAACGACGATTCTATTTTTCATATCCGTTGTTTCGAAAAAAAAAAACGTTTGTAGAAACGTAAACTTGCGTTGAATTAGTGAGGCCGGAAAATCTGGTGAAATGAGAGGCAACGTGTTCTAAAGTGGATCGATTTTTGCGTTTTTTGGAAATTTCAACAAATCAGTGTAGAAATATGGCCAAAGTATAAACGTTGGTCTACCTTCATACTCAAGACTCTTGCGAAAGTCCAAATTTAAATAGTTTGAAAATAAAATCCACAATTTGAAAGTTTACCAAAAAAAATTACGATATTAGGTTATAAATTGAGCACTATTAATACCAAAATTGAATTTTTGTGCATTTTCAAGGATAATGAATTTCTTTTCAATTTTGAGCAAGAAATGCCAAAAATAAGGTATCTAGCGTGAAAGTAATGAAAGTAGTGAAAAAGTAGTGATTTCAAAAGTGGGTTTTAAAAGTGGTGAAAAAGAAGTGAATTTTGTCAAAAAGTAGTGCAAGAATAAAGAAATCCAAAAACAAAATATTTTTGAAAAAACTACACAAAACTTGTTCATTTTTGATAAATGGTTAGCAATTTTTCACGAATTGGCAACACTGTCGAAATATGTGACGTCATATTTATATTTTTTTAATAAGCATGTAATGCATTTTTTAGGCGGGTTTCTGGGAAACCCAGCCTACCCTCCTTGCGTTGCAATATATTGAGAAATACGTGGTGGACCAATAGGGTTCAAACTGTACATGTAATATGCTGTGCATGGGAGAATAATGCATATAAAATGGCTTCAAAAAATATTAATATCTCGACATGATCCGACGATCCATTTTCGAGACATCGAATTGTAAGCTTGATTAAATTTTCAATGTCGCGACGTTGCCAGTTTGTTGTTTCATGTTTATATTTTGCAATAGGAATTTTTTAAATGATAATTAGCGAAGTTTTTTTGAAAAAAATTACAACCATTTCAATTCTTGTTTAATTTTGCACCTTGAATTTTGGAACGGGAAATGGAATTCTAGAAAGTAATTTATTTGTGGTAGTTTGAAAAGATAATTCGTTTATTTATTTTTTACTAATTGAGGTATACTTTTTCTGAAGAGGTGGAGGGGGGATTCCCCTCCTGAATCCACACGTGAAGATCTCTTACCCTTTTCTCATTTTTGGGCGACCTGTCCAGTGTCCAGTGAGAAATAAACATTTTATGGGATTTTATCAAAGCAAAAAATGAACAAATTATTTTTTGTATGAAAAGTTTTACGATTTTTTATAATTTTTTTGAAAGAATGACTCTTCAATAACTTTTTTGACAGTATTGTCACCAAAAAAAAAAAAAAATGCCAAAACGAAACAGAACAAGAATTTGAGAAAAAAATTACGCATTTATTTTTGCGGCGAAACTGATTTTGAGAAATTCATTGTGTATCGATTACTTGATCCAGCGAGTTGAGTTTCCTTGCATCAATATGACGTCATGTCTCACAAATGATGATCTTTCTCGCGAGACAATTATCTGAGATGTCCATCAGGATGTGTATTTTACCGACCAACAAGGCTACGAAATTTAAATACGTCAAAAAAAAGAGCAAAATACGAGCTCAAAAAAGCTAAAATATTCAGAAATATACGACACGAAGCTACTTTACGATATTAAAATGCGTGATTTTTCGAAGCGAATAATCCACCGGTGAACTGTCGATTTTATCGATAAAACATTGAAATCCATCGTGTACGAGAATATATCGTAAAGAATTCTTGTTTTTTCGTTTTTATAACAAACTGAGCGAAAAAGAACGAAAAATTACGCGATTTTTGGCGAAAAGGAAAATAATTTCGTTTTTTGCTATTTTTTTTACCATACGTGGTTATTTACTTAGTTGTAAAAATTGGAGATACGCCAAAAATACGTTTCTTTTTTAGGCAAAATTATGCATTTTTATGCATTTCACGCAAAATTCGTTAAATTATACATTAAAAATATACTGTTTAGTGAAGAATTTAACGAATCGTTAAATACGTTGAAATTTTATATTTCGCGGAAAACCAACGTGGATTATTTTTGTTTTATGTCATTTTTCAATTACTCGTACGGTGATTTTTCACGACCAAGATGCTGGATTATTTTCGGGATACGATAACGAAATCGTATAATGCACGAATGATGAGTTGAGTTTTTTTTTTTGTATTAATTTAAACAATTCTCTAAAAACGATTCAACGATGGGAAATACAGTAAAGCTGTGAAATTTAGGCATTTATATTTTTTCATTTTTTAATATACATGGTATATTTTTTTCCATCTTTAAGTGTATATTTTTGTTTCGAACCTACCAGTACCGTTATCTTGTTTGTAATAGATATACGTAGTTAGGTACTTTAAAAGCGCGATTTTCGCTGAATATCTGCACAAGGTGATTCATCGGGTGTCACTTTGTCACCGTGTAATGTGTCCGGTTATTGGTGAATTCGTTACAGTGTTCTCATAACGTTACAGCATAGATTACACGTGAACATGTAATTTTTCTTTTATCGGAAGAGGAGCAGAGGAGTATTTGGAAATTTTATATGTTCCGGTTGTACGCCTTTGAGACGATATTTTCAAATCGAACGTGTAAGTAGGTGTAAGTAGTAAGTACCTTGACGAATGAAGACGAGGTCAGATATTTTCCGGCCAATGTAAAATTTCCTTACGGGTTTCTTTGATGTGTAAGAAAAAATCGTGCTATTGCGTGTACGGTTTTTTGGCTGGTAATAGGGGAGGGGGTAGAGATGTTGATAATTGACCCGAAAATGCCTTCGTATTATATCGGTTCATTTTAAAAATTCATTTCGATGTAGGATTGATTGAATATAAGGTACCTTTTTTTTTTATTGCAAAATACGAGAATCCGGCGACATACTCATATGATCACCCTGTGCAGGGTTACGCAGATATTAAAAGTAACGGAGCGTTTTACAGCTAAAGGTATCTTTACGTTGAGATCGGTGTGAAAAGCAGAACGAGACGATGTAACGTGTTATTTACAGAGATATGGCGCGGTATGTGAAAAAAATGCGAAGCACTGGCGTTTTTTTTTCTCGTATTTGGCGTAATATCGTTTTCACCGATGATAACCGCGTATGAATCATGTGACATTTATCAGTTGGAATTTTTTCTATACTTGTTTTTGATGTAAGCAGGTTGAAGTAAAAATTTTCGAAGACTTAAAATTGTATACGCGATCGCGTAATTATTCGCGAAATTGTCTCGAAAGACGAGAAAAAAACTTGGGAAATTCTCGAATCGCGATAAGACGTTCCTAATCTTATATTCGATATATCGCGAAAGCGATAATACCAGAATATTTGTTTATCGCGGGGTTTTTACGGTGATATTTCACAACTGAAAAAAAGAAGTATCTTACGAGATTTGACTGCTGAGAGAGAATAAAACGCTCATTGTTGACCCTTCTCTGGGCAAAAGAGCAGGTTGCGTGTTGAACAATATGCGGTGGAAGCTTTCAAGCTGACATTATTCAAGCGGTCAGGTGTTGGTGAATAGGTAAAATTGGACCTCTTTGTGTGCAGATAGCGTCCGTCTGTGTGAACCCTCTTTTCAAATAGATTCGCAAAGCGTTTGGTTGGGCAAGAAAGGTACGTCGAACGTTGACCTCTTGACCTCAGATTTAAAATTGTGTGCTGGAATTTTTCGATATACGATGATGTAGTAGCTCGGATGCAATTTGATTGGTAATCGATTTTTAAGAGGGTTTCTGTATCGAGGGTGCCAGGGTCAATGGAATTTACAATTTTTGTGCATCTCGATTGAATAAAAAATTCTGTATTTGTAATTCGATCGTTTCTCCATTAAAAATTTAAAAGCGAATTCGTCGACTAATAAAGATGAAGTAGTGTAAAATGAAGTTAGGCAATTTGAAAACACTCGAGAGTACACAAATAGATAAAAATGTATCACCGGTGTCGCAAAATTCGCCATTTTTGGCGTGAAAAACTTGTAAACAAGGCGTAAGTTGAAATAATCGGCATCCTTGACGATTCCAAACGACCACTTCACACGTGTATTTTTTTCGCGAAATTAATCTTTTCGTTTTTTTTTAAACTAATTAAAATACACGTGTTTGACTGAAATTTTTCAACCATGCGAATTATTTCGTTTGATTATTCGAATGATAAATAAATTTTCAACGCGTTGGATACAATAGCGATGATAAAATTCCGCAGGAAACTTCGCTGGAAGTTCAGGGTACCTGGTAGTGAAAGTAGTGAGAAAGTAGTGATTTTAAAAATACGTTGTAAAAGTGAAAAAAAAATTATGAATTTTGTCAGAAAGTAGTGCAAAGGAATGAGAAAAACTCGAAAACGCGAAATATTTTTGAAAAAATTACACAAAAATTGTTCATTTTTGATAAATTATTGGCAATTTTTTATGTATTGGCAGCAATGGTAGAATATGTGACGTCATATACTTTTTTTTCAATAAGCATATGATGTGTCAATTTGTTTACAATTAAATTTGTTTATTTTTTAATACAAAATTTTTTTTAATCTAAAATTTTACCTCAAAGATGAGAAATTTTCAAAAATTCGGTAAAAAGGTAGTGAAAAAATAGTGATTTTTCAACAAAAAAAAACCGTTGGTTACCCTATTGTAATGTGTTTATTTTTTTATTAGTATTTTGATTTGATTTTTTTTTAGATACCGATTTATTTCTAATCAGAAATTTGATCTAAAAAAAATTCGTTGGATACCATGAAGTTGCAGAGGTGTTGAAAATAGTGAAATTAATTTGGATTTTTGGTATTGAAAATTAGCGAATTTCAGTATTTTACCGGAATGTAGTGTTTTGTTTCAAAAATATCAAATGTTGAAAAAATTAGGATTTTCAAACTTTGCTCAATAATCAATAGATCGAGCAGGGAATTAAAATTTTTGCATAATTTTTTTTGAAATGCAACTTTTGTTCCAATCTGAGCCGACCATTTTTACGAGAAAACTTTAGGAGGTAGTTCCCCCCCCTCTCCATTCGCTGTCATAAATTATCACTTGGGTTTTTCACTTTTTTAAGTTTTGAGGGGGAAGGGTGGCTTTCTTCTTTCCCCTCTTCTACTTGTCATCTTGTAATGAACTATTGCTTGGATTTTTTATATTTTTTCGATCTTTTTTAAGAATCGAATTTTCTCTGATGTTGTATTTTTTGTTATATAATTTTCATGCTTCGTTTATTATCAGCATCGAAAAATTTTGGCGAAATTACTAAAAATTAGTCAATGGAAATTTTGATTTATTTTTAATATTAATTGACGAGGTAGTTGACACGCGTGATTTATGTTTTAGCGTATATGATCGATTGATCAAATAAATATGTTGGTGAGAAAATTTAAAAAAAATCTTAAAATGGACGACTTGTTGAAAAATTCCATGAAATTTTCTGTTTATTGTTTTCATTATTATCTTCGTTGTTTTCGAAGATTTTCATCGAGACACGAAATAACGTTGTGCTCGAAATTACGCGTACTTTGTAAATTAATCAGAATTATAGTTTAACGCGTTGAACACAATAATTTCGAGAAAGTCATATGCATAGAGTTGGTTATAAAAACACAATATTCTATGTTTTTATAGTGAGTCGAGAAATGATTTAATGGAACAAAGCGATTAAATTATCAATGAATGGTCATTGGACATAAGCTCAAATTATGCGTAACTTTTTTAGTTGAAAAATGATTACGAATGGTTATGGAATCATTACGTAGGTGCTTTTTTTTTTGACGAAATATTACTCCGAACGTCCGTCATGAGCGTGTATATTTTTATCATGAATGAAATTTCATTTTTTCAATGAATGAGAACGCTCGAAAGTCATGAAATTTGTCATCGCGCGTTGCATTTTTCACGCGAATCTGCGGTAATTCACGGCGACCAAGGGGGAAATGAATCAGGAGGGGAAACGCCGGTTGATTTAATTTTTAGAAATGTTTTTGTTATTCGGGCGCGTAGGATGTGAAACGAATTTTGAGCGAATTATCGATGGCGCGCGATACCGTGGTTATTTTGGTATCTGGAAACGACGCGGCGGGTGTTTCGTGCATATAATTACGAAATTAGCCGGATTTTTATATATTTATTTTTTTCTTAGCTATTTGAGCGATTTGGAAAGAATCGAGAAAAGCGATTATTTACCAACTGAACAGGATATTTTACGTGCGAGGGTTCCTACGACTGGAATTCTGGAATATCCTTTTGATTTGGATGGTATAATATTTAGGTAGGATGTTATGTTGGAATGATGTAGAAAAGTTATACCTTACGCACGAGTATGACTCGTATGTGCATCGTAGGTAATACCTTATCCGTCCATTAACGAGGAGAAAAAAATTTTGATCGTGATAAACGAACATTTGTAGATTGTGTGATTATATTGCATATGGCGTCGGTTATCATTACCATAATATTTTTCAATGCGAGAAGCATTGTTACGTATGATTATTGTTGATATGTCGGTTGGAATTTTTATTTACGTTGTACTTGTAATTTTTTTTTTCTGCTGTAATCGTGGCTATATTTTACGCTTGTTTGCGGTATAATTGTTTTATACACTAAGATTGCACTCGGTATATTGTGTAGAACGTTTATGTAAAGGTTGTTGGAGTTTGTTGCTTATCGGGTGTAATTATGTAGAATTTAGCATGATCGTTAATACGTTATCCTTCGCATGTAGGAACGTATTTTTTTTATTATTAAATCGTATAGATTTGGCGTAGTTAATCGAAAAACATCACCGATCGAATCGCTTCGGTGATCTTTGAATGCGACAAATTTAACGTATTTGTTTGCAATAGGATGGTGGATGTCGGAGGGCAGAGATCCGAAAGAAGGAAGTGGATTCACTGTTTCGAGAATGTTACCTCAATAATATTTCTTGTTGCACTTAGCGAATATGACCAGATTCTGTTTGAATCAGAAAACGAAGTTAGTATTGGGTGTTTGATTATGCCAAGATGATGTAATTAATTGCGTGTTTTTTTGTTCGCAGAATCGAATGGAAGAATCGAAAGCGTTATTTAAAACAATTATCACATATCCGTGGTTCCAACATTCTTCCGTTATACTTTTTTTAAATAAGAAAGATTTATTAGAAGAAAAAATTATGTACTCCCATCTAGTTGATTATTTTCCTGAATTCGATGGTAAGTGTAGATGTGGATTGATCGTCGATAGGTGTATTTACCTTAAGAACGTTGCGTTTTGGCGATATGCGGGATTTTAATCGATGATTTAGATTTCGAGCAGAATTATTGGAAATTTTCGCCGTGTTGATTGGTTTGATAAAAAATCAATTTTTGAACCGACGTCGGGTATCCATTTTGGATATTTTTTTCTGTGAAGATAGTCAGCGGTGTTTATGAAATTTCGTATTTTATCCCCAAATTCTGAGAATGGTTCTTGTCTTTTGGTGTTGCTAAAAGATCAGGACTAAAAATTGTCTGATCTCAAGTTTCTTTAATTTTTAATTTTTTCTAATAAAATCCTTGAACAATATCAGATTGTTCTATGAAAAAATTTGAAAATCTCAAGTCGCTCGTTTCGCCATAAATCTCCCAATTTGGCAACACTGATAGCGAATCGTTTGCAAAAATATTGTCCGATAATTTTTATCAGTTGACTGTTTCTTTCTACAATCCCCTCCCCTTTTTTCGTCTCTTTAATTAACACGGAATTTAAAAAAAATTCTCGAAACAATTTATTTTCGTTTTAAGAGAAAAATCAAAAAAATTTTATTTGTAAATTTTTCTTTGTTTTGTAAAATTAGAAAATACTTGTTTCTCTTTATAAGACTATAAGCTTATTTGACCTGCGACATTTTTTTTTTAAATTATAATTAATAGTAAATGAAATAAAAAATTCAGGAGATCACAATCTGTCGAACTTGAGAACACCTGACGTCATGTTTAATTCATATGCTGGAAGGGAAACGGAAGATATTCCTTTCTTATGTTTTTCGATCAAGATAATGATTCTTTTTTACTAGAACGAGGTTTAAAATTTCATAATTTCAACTTACCAGTCAGCGTAATTGTTCCGATGACCTCAGGTACTTCTTGTAAGATTCAGGAACCACGTGACGTCATTAGGTAATCACGCTAATTAATAAATTTGAATTATGAAAGCTTGAAACCCACAAAAGATAGCATGCGAGGGATTCTCCGCATAGAATATTTGTATCCTGACTGGTTAACGAAAGTAGGAGGACGAAATTAACTTTTTATAATAAATTGGATGATTTGGTGATTTTTTTGTCAAGGTTTTCATTTTTTTTTTGGCTTTTGGCGATTTTTATGGGAAATTTTACGTAGAATTCAATGCTCTAAAGTGAAGGTTTCTAACCCGAGACCTGAGAATTGACTGAGATACGTGTATCGGGTGTGCCAATTGATCTTAGCTACCTGATAATAATTTTTATTTTTGACTGCAAGTTGGTAACATTTGTTTACGTAATGTTATATACAATAATCAATGTTACCACTCCTCTGAAGTAATACGAAAACGCGGTTCGGGGGCAGGGGAGGTGCTATGATGACAAAAAAAAGTATTCAATGTTACCAACCAAAAATATTACGCAAAAATTCTTTAAAAAGTGACCAAGATAATTATAACACCCGGTACCCGGTGTTTAATTGATCTTAGCCATCTGATAACAAATTTTGTTTTTGACTGCAAGTTGGTAACATTTGTTTATGTGATGTTATACGCGGTAATCAATGTTACCAACATGTATGCTGTCCTGGATATATTGAATAATGATAGGGGTAAGGCGTGACTAAGGGGAGGAAGGGTTATAATGGAGCAATGTTTTAAAGAGAGGGTAATTGAGAATCCCTCAATATTTCAATGTTTTGTGAAGAAAAAATGATTCCACCAAACGAAGGTTAAATATGCGAATCTTTGTCTTCGCTCCATTTCCCTCTCACCGTGTAAGTCGAATATGACGTCATGTCCTTGTAGATCTTGAATTGAGGCGATTTTTATGGCTTCCTTTTTTCAGTTCGTTAGGTCATCGTGGATTGTGGTTACTTGATTCACGGAAAAATAAATACGGCTGAAGACATATTCTCTTCGAGGGGAGGAGAGGGTAATTAATCAAAGAAATGAAGAATTCTTATTTTTAATCAGAAAAAAGATTAGCTCTTCAGTGGCAATTTTTCGTCTACGTGTTGTAAAATTATCGAAGATTTTTTTTTTAAATGTCTGGAGGTAATTTGAAATAGAATTTTTTTTTTTAAATCGATGTCAATAACGAATGAACTTACCAAAAATGGATGCATATCTACGAATAAACGACTTCGATGGAAGAAGGATACGAAAACGATCCAATTTATTTTAATTTTTACATCACGAGAATCATCGTATTAGTTTTGAAGTTTCCCATATCGTCGAAATGCAACGTCGCGTATAATTCATAAATCTCAAAATCAGGATGTCGAAGAAAGGCTGCGAAAAAACTACGAAGAGAAATTGAAATTTTTATAAAAAAGAAGGTATCTGAATGACGTGTATTAATTAGGTGCGAAACAAGATCACGTTGCGGCTCGAGAATTCATATGTAAAATTTACTTGAGTACGAATCCGGATCCCGATCGCATGTGTTATTCTCATTTCACTACGGCTACAGGTCAATGATAACGTAGCATGGTAGTTAATTTGTTATCCTCGATCCTGTTCCTGAGCACGTATCGCATACCCTGTTGGACTATCCTTTCCTACGAGATTCCGGTTCGAAGATTCTGTACATATGACTCGAACCGTTTCTTCCATCATCTTCCTTAATATGTGTTGAAAATCCTATGTATATTTTTCATGTACTGGTATAGTAGTTTGTACGATGTTAATTTATTGACAAGGTTAATCCTTTCTTGTTTCGACTGTCTTATTTGAAAAAAATGATAGGTTCGCGTATATGTAACAATCGTCTTTTATTATCCTACCTGGCGTTTTTGTCGATTTAATCCAATTTGATACGTGAATATTCGGTTAATATTGTATTTATATAGAGATATACAGTAGTGTAGTTGAAATAATTAATTTTGTACCCATTTTGTACAATCCTATTATGTTTGAATCATTGATAAAATTGCAGGACCGCAAAGAGACGCGTTAGCCGCAAGAGAATTTATATTAAGAATGTTTGTAGATTTAAATCCGGATAGTGAAAAGATTATTTATTCGCATTTTACGTGCGCTACAGGTAAATAAACGCAGATTTGACATGATCAGTGGTATCGGAATATCGCGTGCGGATCATATTCATTTTTTAAGCTTGATATTTTTGGTACATTCGCTGTGTGGTTTTTGTTTGTAATGTGTGGATTGCGTTGTTTTTTTCAGTTTTTGTATAATTTTTGTATTTTTTTTTTTACGGGAAAGATATCGTAGAGGAGATATTGTTATGAAAGAAATGGGGCCAAATATTCATTGAGAGTACGGTACATGAAGGTTTTGTGGCAATGTTGTTACACGTTTATACGGTTCGTTGAGCATTGCAACATGTGATTTGAAATGGGTGCTAGGACGATGACAACGTATTTATTAGCGTAGGGAATGCAAAACGATGGCGTTTCAGTTGGAGAATACCAGAAAAAGTATGTTGCCATCTTTGCGCGAGTAATTTATCATGTGTGTGTATGTCGAATTACTCATGACGAATTTTCCCGCAGGAAGCAGCGTGTTCTGGTTTTAATTAATTTTACTCCGACGCTATGTGTGTGACTGTGTGTGTGGTAAAGGTGTAAATGTATACGTATGTTATGAGTAATATTAATGCGTGTGATGATCGAGTTGTTGGGTAAAGATGGAATATTCGTCGTGAATTTGGATATCGCGTCGGCGCTCAAAAGCAATCTAGCGAAAATCCTTACCCTGTAAAAATGGATCCTCGCTTATATCGTACACGTACCGTAGAATGAACGTATTGTTGCCTATGTGAATCGCTTCGGGTTTTTTAGCTATGATCGTTTTTGTTGGTAACATTAGATAATTAAGTCGTTATTAATATGTGAATTTTTCTTTATTTTACGTACTTTACGTTCAACGATTTTTTTTTTGTTCATTTTTGCATGAATACACGTGCATGGTGCTTAACGCTTGCGGATTTGGGATTGCGAATTGATCCACAGATACCGAAAATATTCGGCTCGTGTTTTGCGCTGTTAAAGATACCATTATGCAAAATGCTTTAAAAGAATTTAATTTAGCTTAAATATATTTATTATGTAAGTGGGTTTTCGTTGTGTTTATTTTAACGCAATTGTGATTTTCACGATCGGCGGTGATTGTGAAATATTCCTATGATAAGGATTTCAAATATTTACATGAATACGTTCGACTTGACACTGAAAATGTTTGTTTCGTTTTCATTGTGCAGTAAATTTACGTTATTTTTTTGCATTTCGTGTATTCCGAGCAAAGAACGAATTCGAGTAAAATTAGCAAATATATAATATCGATATCGACTTAAATTTTTTCATTTTGGCTCAAAAATCACAGTAACGTTATTTTTCGTTTTAGGCAACACTGTTCGAATAAATTTGAAAAATTAAAATTTCAATTATTTTCCTTTTTTTTTACTCAATAAGTTGATAATATTGTTATATTTATTTGAAAATATAACATATCGAAAATTATAGAATAAAAACACCATTTGTACCAATGTCTAATGCATTCTTCATCAAAACAATAATAACAACGAATTATGGAAAAAATGATTTTTTTTTTTCAAATATATTCAAACTAATTTTTCATTAAAGCTAGTCTCATAATTTGATGTTATTTTTAAATTTGATGAAAAAACTCCATGTTGAGGTAAAATTGGTGAATTTGGAAAGTATCTAAGACGTTATTAAAGCCAATTGCATTATTTTGCTTGGATTTGAAATATGAATTCTAAATGATTACATAAATATTGAAGTAAATATACTTTGATAGTTGTTTGAAAATGGCGTTCGTATGTCTTTTTACTTTGAATCTGTTCTTAATCATGTTTTTTTACAAATAGTAATTTAATTTCGAATATATGAAAATCATCGATACGAATTCTAGTTTGAGCTAAACGAAGATATGCTAATCGTCGAGATTTTCACGTTCCAAAGTGCAATCTTGCTGCACTTACGATAAGCGCTCACTTCGGTTAATTTCATTGGTGCTTGGATTAGCAGAAAGTATGCATGAATAGATTTAGCATAATGTTGATTTAATGCGGTGGCGGATATAGATTGTTGCGAGATGTATCGAATGATTTGCATATTTTGCGAGCACGCGAATACTATATTTTTTCATTTTGATTTTTGTCCAGATACTGAAAACATACGTTTTGTATTTGCGGCTGTAAAAGACACCATTCTGCAATCAAATCTCAAGGAATATAATTTAGTTTAATGTTACGAAAAAGTTTTATTTTGATAACCATAATGTGTATTCAAAGACTCACGTTGCGGCAAGAGAACACGTTTGCGTTGCAAAAGCGATTTATAAAGGTTACCGAGTGTTCAACAAAATAGTGATTAAAATCAGAAAATTTGTAAGTATGTAAATTGCGGGTCGATCGAATCGAATGATGGAACATTAATTCAACGCTGGGAGAAAAAAATGGCGAATATGTGTGCAAGTTCTTGCCAAGTATGAGAACGATGTTTTCTTACGCGTACAAAATGTGAACAATTCTTGTACCTATTTTTAATATTAATGTTTTAATATTTTAATTATAGATTTAATAAAAAATAAAAGACATTTTTTTCCTCTCTCTTTGAAGGGTAGTCATCATTTGCCATTTGATAAAATGTTATTATTATTTTTTGGGTGATCACTTCTATTTATTTTATTTTTTTTTTCGTTTATTTATATATTTCTAATTTTGCATTTGATATTTAAATGCGTTTTCCTTTTTAATTGGTTTATTTCGTTGTTTCTGGTTATTTTATTTATTATTATTTTTTTTTGTCTAAATTGTTTTAATAATTTAATTACAGACAGCTGATAAAAATTGTATATGCTTGTAATTGTTTTTTTTCTATTATCGTTCAAAATGATGAAAAATTATTCGAAGAAACGAAGAAACGGAATTGAATAAATCAGTTTAGATTTTCAAAGGGTAATTCCACGTTAGACCATTTCCTATCATATTTTGTGATAATATACGTTATATGTAAATTATGTATGATATATTTATACATGTTAATAATTACGAAAATAAAGATATTTTAAAATTATATTTAGCCGGTCTTTTAGACTAGGTTAAAAAAAACCAACTGGTCTTTACTTCTTACTCGAGCTAGATTATAATTAACTTTCTAAGTCATAACGTATGTACATTTTCTTTTTCTAAATAGTAATAATTTATTTGTACAAGATTGCTTTTTACGAGTATAAAATATTTTGCCATTTGTCTGTTAATAATTTTTATAATGTATTGTCTAAAAATATCTTTGAAATAAAACAAATTAAATGAAGATTTTTCATTTCGATATTTATTTTCAGACGTATATTTTACGAAATGAGCGAAAATTCACGATTTTGTTGTATTCGTGATAGTGTCAGTAGTGTTAGTGCTGATTTTGTGTTGAATTGTCAATTGTCATTCAACTGACTGTATATGGCTGACGAGGAACGATTAAGATTGCTTTCATTTTAACAGTTCAACTTCATTTAATCTCAAATTGAATTGAAGTGTGAAAAGAAGCTGAAAAATCAATGGATTATTAATTTATTTTAAACTGATGGGTATGTGAATTGAGTATTTACTAGATGTTTCATGTTAAATATGGTAACTGAGGTGATTATATCCGGAAGAGGTACTTGTATGTCATCGTGCTTTATTTACATAATGATGTAATCGTTCATATTACTTCAACCATGAATCTTCTAGTGCCTTTTGAAATGATACGTGATAATGGCCCTACTTTTTAAGAAATTGTCTTTTCAACTCAACAAAATACACGATCTGTATTAATGATAATCAAGCCAACGCGTTGCACTGATTGTCTCCAACATGATACAACTAAAAAGCGAAAGAAATCCTGAATTTTCAATCGTGCGGATGAAAAAATTGCGATCATGAAGCATTGAAATCATTTTTCGCTTAATTTTCCATAGTTTTTTCAAGTTTTCTGCTGATGATAAAAAAATCATTTTACTAGGGAATTTTACAGAACTGTGATTATGTTGGCAACACTGCTGATAACAACGATCGTTATTTCGTTTTCGCTCCTTCCCGCTCTCGTCGTATTTGCTGCAGTTTGTATGAAAATAATCTCATAATCACGCATCGTATCATTAATATGTAACTTGTTTTCGTTTACATATGTTTTAGTTGTGTTGTTTAATTAGTATTTTAATTAGAAAAATTCATAAAACGTTCATATCGGTATTCTACCATTTTATGAATTGAAAGGATTTGTTGCAGGTAAGAGCATCGTTGAGTTGAAATTCACATTTTTCAAAATAGGAAAAAATTTACTAACAATTTGATTTTTTCTCTTAGTCGTTTCATCGTAGAAGCTATTTGAATAGAAGTTATATATATGTGTGAAAGGTTATCTCTATAGCGGTGTATTTTTAATGATACGTGGTGTTACCTTTTCCATATCAATAGATAAGCGATCCCACCCTTTTTACGATCTCTTGAAAGTGCAAAATTTTTACAACCGAAAGTGATCCGTTTAAACATCTTTATTAATTTCACGCGTTGGAGAATAAATTGAACGAAAGTTTCACGATAATGTGAAATTATTGGCGTGGGACTGAGCCGATGATTCATGTCATTCTCTTCCGAGAAATATCGCCAGTTGTAAGATTAAATTCGAAGATTCGCAAAAGTAAACTAATGAGTGAAATTCACCAGACATCACGTGGTTTAAGATTTATGGTGATTTTTCAGCCAATTTTTTTTCATTAAGTGTGTATTCGAAAAAAAAAGGCAACGATCGATGGATAATATTCAAAGATAGATCGTGTTTCGTAAATTGACGAGCATGCGAAATACACATTAGAATAATATCTCAAGTCACGATATATTTTAAAATGCGAATTAGTATCGATATAACAGTAGGTTACCAATGTGGACCAGTATGAAATCGCGTATTTCTGCGAAATACAAACGTTGTGATTCAGATTTAAGGCGAGTCTAATGTCTTAACATAGTAACCTTGTAACCGTTATATTCAGTGACAGGTTAATGGCAACGATTTACAAAGCCATCGTGCGAAATAACATAACAGGTAATTAAAGAATTTACTCCAACCCAGTTTTTGCAATTACCTGCGTGTAGTGAAAGTACAAATTCTTGAACTTGTTTAAATGTCATTTTCCGTAAAACAATCCCGATACGAGATGATTTTTCTAAAACACCTCAAAGGATCACTTTCATAATAACCTTCGATGAGTGATCGTCTCGTCGGGTCTGAAGATCGTTTATGCACGACGTGTTGCTTCGGTATTGCAACGTGCACGTCCTAGTAGCGGTTTTTACTTTATGTGTCATAGTTCATCGTATATCGTATCATGTTTGATTAAACTTGTCGAGTTTTTGTTTCTTCACGTTATCTTTGTTTTAGGTAGTTCATCGATACGATTTAGAACTACGGTATCAGCTAGAATGGCGGATGACGCACAGGGTAAGTGTAAATATTACTATGATGAAATTTATCAACTGAGGGTACCCGTATTTCAATAATTCATGTACCAGATAAGCCTCAAAATTTCCGAGTTTCATTTTGCCAAATACTTGAATCCATCTTGTTTATTTACTAGGTTCAGTTTAGGAAGGCTTGAATTCATTTGACATTGAAAGGAAACGTGTCCATTGTTTTAGAAAATAAATGGGCGTTGGAAAACAGCAAAAATATCATTAATATAGTTTTACTAATATCAACATCGTAAAATTAGACTAATTATGGTGGTATTTCCTTACCTTTTGGAGTTTTTTCTCCGTAGACAGGATGGTACCTTGATTGAAAAATATTCACCAGGTTCTATCGTTTAAATTTCAACTGCATAAATAACTATCTCACCTTTTTCCTAAATATGTGCAAAACCAAATTCCCCGAAAAGAGGAGAAATCCTATGCGTAAAAATCGCAGTACTTCAATTCAATTGTAATATAATATTGGAGAAGTGTTGTTGACAGTTTATTTTATGAGTTTATAACAAATAAAACAAAATAAAAGATTTTGCCAAAATTACTTTGATAAATTTCGGTAACTGATATGATCAAATCTTCAAATCAAATCAATTATTGAAAGTTCGATATTTTTGGATTGGAAGCATGTATCTTCCATGTTTTAAAATCAATTTTTACTTAACTGAAAGTGATTCAATGTACCAATAAGCATTGCTCAGTTTAGTTCTAGTTCTTAACTCTCTGTAAATTATATTGAAATGAAAATTAATTAATAAAATTAATTTTTTTATTTGTTATCAATCGCAATATAATGTTTTCGAACCTACCCGAACATGCCCGAAAATACCCGAACGGGACTCGAAAAAAAACAGCTTACGAATATGGGGTCCGACTAGACTCGGTTGAAAATTGCTGGAAGATTGCAAAAAGCGTTTTCGCGAACTTTCAGCAAACCTCCAAATGTATTTTCGAGCGATCACATAAATTTTCTGATGAACAGTGTCATAATTTGTATGATTACCTACTTCATGAATTTAAATTGTGTTTTTAAATAATGATCAATCTCGAAAGGTCTTGAAGCGAATCATTGAAGTTGCAAATTGTCAGCGAGTCGGTTTTGATGATCTTAACGAACTTCAATTGAAAGATTATCTCATTGAAATGATTTGACTTTGGTGTCGTTGACCGGTTCGAAATATTTTTAGAACAGGCATAAAGCAATCGCGTAAATTTTGATAAATTTTTCAACCAAGTGGTAATTAATCATTGATTTCTTAATTTTAGAAAATAATCACATCGAGTGAAAAATTAATTCGCAAGTTTACAAACTTCATCGAAATTGATGAAATATCTCGACTATAAATCAACTTAGCTACAAGAAATGTGTTGATTTCATAATTCTTGCGGTGATTTATTTTCGTGTATTTTTAAAAAATATTAAATTACGTCCTTTTTTTGAAATCCCACTTTACATATTTTTTACAGCTACTAAAGTTGGTTTTTTCTGAGATGACTAATAAGTAAGCAAAAATATTGATTCCATTTCCAAGTTCGATCTTGTGTTGAAGTATTATTCGGAATTATATTTGTGATGAGTCATATTACTCATTCATTATTGTTATTCAAATTTGTCATGTACCGCACATGATATGCATCTCATTAACTCTTGCCCTCTCTTCTCACCTACTTGTTTTTTTTTCAGCATTATTTGTAATTTTAGGAAATTTGGTTTTCTTTTGTTTCGTTTCGGGAATAAAATTCTTGAAATTTCATGGGAAAAAGTAAATTTGTGGAATTTAATTATTTTTCTGAAAATCTTTGAATTCCGTAATTAAAATATTAACACGTTTCGTGCATTAAAAAAATCGTCACTAATTCTGACGTGAAAAATATTTTTTATAAATGGCCCTAAAATCACAGTTTTGTCTTCATAACATTTGGAAATTCATATAAAAAGAGAGATAGGCGACTAATGTTCACATCAGAAGAATTTCTGTAATAGAAAAATGAACTTTTTCACAAATCGAAAAAAGAAAAATTACTATAGATGGACCTCGGTTGAATTGATGAAACGTATGGTACTTCTGCAAGTTTAAAACGACCGGTAACACATGCGATACGTTTTTGTTAAAAATATAAAAAAGTTTTCATCGTTTACATTAAAATTAACGACATCGTTAAACACGAACAAAAGTACGAAAGTACATATAACGAAAGACGTACCACATGCTTTTATCTTCCGAAACCCTTCGAGTCATTAACCTAGTCTTTTATATTGGGATATTACGTAGGTTATCGTGTAAAAAAAAGATTTATGCGACGATGACATAAATCATAGGTTTATCACTTATCAGATTCACTCCAAGTATTAATTTTTCAACTAATATCGATGACTATTTACAGAATACGTGGTTTTAACGCCCAAAGGTAAAACCACCAATTCGACGATATTGGTCGTCGAACGTTGCGCAAATAAAGAGCAAAATAATGGAAAAAACAATGTCCACGTTGCCGGAGGAGAACACCATGGAATCATCGTGAACAAATCAGCAGTTTCACACGGTATAATTTTATGATTATATGCAACCAGATTTCGTGGAAATGACTTAACCAGTGAATAATAATTTTAAATATGACGGAAAAGAATTATTTTTATGTGATTACGTTAATTAACATATGAATGTTTTTTTTTTCATAAGGCAGTTGTCATTGCTGTGATTTTGTATTGTTTTTTTTTCGCGCAGATAATGGTGATATTTCAAATCCCAGCGTTACGTTGGAGTTCAAGGTATACCTGGTTAATGCGAAGACCGGGGCGCATACTAGAGAAAGTAGAATTTTAAGGTTTTGGTTCAAACCGAATGTTTTAATAAGTGAACAATCGACCATAGCGCAGCATATGTTTAAAGATTTAGTTAGCCCGACTGAATTTCCAAGAGGTACATATTATTTATACTCGTAGAAAAATTACGTGAATTTTTAGACATAAAATTCGTTTTTAGATTATGTCGGATTCATCAAGAAAATCATGAAGTTGATGCAAAATCAATACGTAACCATTAAAAAAATCGAAGTGGAATTGAAGCAATTGGAAGAAATCGAAAAAATACCCAAAAGACCACGTAATATTTATTTTGCACGTTTACACGTGTCATTGAATGAGCATTGCAATAAAGTGAATTTTTTTGTAGTTTCGGCCGATGAATCTATATTAGGAAAGACTTCCGAATTGACCGAGAAGAAGTTACTCGATGTTATTGAATCATCGTATCCTAATCCGGTTACAATTCAAGAACTTTGCGTGTAAGTTATTTTAAAGCATGATGTAATTATTATTTCTGGGAAAATTTTTCCAATAATTGCGAAGATTTTAAAGCAAAACTCGTATTTGTTGGCATTTTTGTTATTTTGGAAGAGATTTTTTCATCGCTATATTTTCAAAATCAAGCGTTTATTTGATACTAATTTATATTTTTTTTTGTTGTTAATAAAGGACGAGATATTTTTCTTCACGTTTTATGATATTGCTCTAAGAATCTATCAATTGCTTTTATTTATCATTTCAGGCATTATGGCTGGGAAGAAAATCAAATCAAAAATTACCTAAACGATTTACAAAGTAAAGGCTTAGTGAAGCCATTGGATCACGGAGCGTTCACCAGACGCGTCCAAGATGACGTCGACGTTCAGGTATGAATTCCCAAAAACGAGAATTACTCGTATACTCGTATTAATGAGCCAGCTTTTGTTTTACGTAATTTTTACAGATCGTTAAACAAATGCCAACGATTGTCAGCGCCAAGCAACCGACAATCGCCATTATAACGGCTCAATATTGCGAAAAAGTAGCGGTCGATGCTTTAATCGAGAATAAAGAAACATACGTGAGATACACGACAGTTGGTAAGATACAAGGGTTATTTTTTAGGATAATTTTCGTCTTGATTTTTACGTTAATGATGTCGGGATGAATTTAGCTCGAATAAATATCAACGGCGTATCACGCATTAACCATTTATATTCTTAGGTGATAATGATAATTGTGATAATGAATCGAATCATGGTCATATTACGGAAAAAACTATATTTACTACGCGTTTTGGTAAGATTATCTATGTATGTGTGTGTAGCTTCTTTGTCCGAGTTGTTAGTGTTGTGTAATGTACACGTTGGTAGTGTCATCGTTGGGTATTTTTGAATGGAGTCGGTATCGGGTTTATGTCGCGTTTATAACCGTTATGTCATTAATACGAGATTATTTAAATGATATGTATCGATTGTGTAGTTTTGGTGGGGGTCATTGTACATGGTATTTTTATATGTATGTATAGGAAATTTAGTTGAATCGATGAGTTATGTTTTTTTTTCTATTTAGGTGAATCCAACGTATACACTTTGGGTAATATCGGAATTCATCGAGTGGTATGTACCAAATTACCCACCGTTGGGCATACCAGGGAAGCTATGATCGCGGCGGGAAATACAACTACTAGATTGTTAGGTATAAATGACTTCAGGTTTTGTAATTTCACTTATTAAATGGATTATTATGCATAAATAAATTTTCGTCGAAATCGAAAAGAAAAGTCAATAAAAAATATTGAAGAAGAAAATATAGTACATAATTAATTATTGGAAATAATTAAATTTATAATTTTTCCTATTCAATCAAAAGTACATGAAAAATAACTGTTTATATTTTCATGTACGACAATCCTTAATTTATTAATTTTTTCAATCACAGGTACTTTCCAAAAAGTAGATTACGTATTGTTAGTCGGAGTCGGCGGAGGAGTTCCTCATTATACGGACTACAAAAAACACGTGAGACTAGGAGATGTTGTCATTTCGCACGCGGTTGATGGAAAAAAGTAACTATTTCCTGTTCATCGTTCACGTTTATCTCCTCGATGAAGTTTACTTACGAACGTTATTTCTGTTTATTAGATACGTTTATACGTATTGTGAAAACGCTAAACATGATGCGGAAAATGGAAGTTATGATTTCGAAACCAAAGATTATCACCCGACTAATTTAGTTTTGCAAGAAATCGCTTCTAAATTGAAATTTGAGGTAAATTCGAGTGCAGTTCGTGTGCCGAATTTGGTTTATATTTTAATAAAAATGCCTAAAAATGAAATTTTCCAGTCGGAGAATAATCCAAATAAGGCGCCTTGGTTGAAATACATCGAACAAGGCAAGAAATCATTGAAGAAGGAAAATAATCAAGATTTTTCTCGTCCTTCATTAGAATCGGATAAATTATACATGTGCATAGGAGAAAAAGCCATTATCGAGGTCGCACATCCTGTACCATCCGATGGCGATAATAAGTTAGTACTTAACGTTCTTATCATGTTTATGGAAACAGATAACATAATAGACGTTTCGTTAGATTCGAAGGTATTCCTCGTATTCACACTGGACCAATAGCCGCCGGACGTGTAGTTGCTAGAGATGAACAGCTCAGACAAGCATTCGCGCTGCATAGTTCAGCTTTGGCATTTGATTCGGAATTCGATTCAGTTATAGAATCAGTGATTGGAAGCTGTCGTGAAAGTTTTGCCATCGTTAGAGGTATCGCGGATTATAGAGATGGTACGAAAAGATCGGAATGGCAGCCATTTGCCTCTATGAGTGCTGCTGCCGTAATTAAAGCCATCATCGATATGATGGAAGAGTCGTAATTGAGTGATTATCAAGTATTCCATGTTTAGGTTGTATTTTACTTTTTTCTACATGATTTTGTGAAGCGTTATGTTTTATATTAGGTATTTATTTTTCAGTTACCGTCTATATTGTTTTGTTCAGCTGTTTTTCTTTTTTGTGTATTTATATTGAAGCCTGAAGTATTACGTATGCTGAAGCTAAAGGCCATTATTGTTATTTGGTAGCGTGATAATATTGCGAAATGCTTTTGTTGACTTGATTATTGTAGACTAAGAAAATATGACATTCTATGAAACTGACGGTTTATCTTTTATGAATTCTTTCTTTGTTTTTTGTTTTATTTGAATTTAAATATTGTATCGTTGTAGCTGTGTGAAGGGTTGTTCATGATAGATGGCTACAGTATTGTATACTGTACGTTGCCGGATATTTGGTTTGATGGATTTATCATGATTCTCATCGGTGGTTGTAAAAGTTGCGTAATTTAATCAACTTTCCATATTTTATTTAGCACTAATACAAATATTACGTATATTTTTTTATATTATCTAGTCCGCCTTTATTACCTTAATTTTGATAAGATTTTCAATTGTTATACGTAATACGAATTCTCAAAATATAGCACTGCGTAACATACGGTGATGTTTTATTTCTATAATAATAAACAACGTACACATTACAAAATTAAATTATCTATTTAAAAAAAAACAGTATTACAATAAATTTCGTAAAGATACAAAATGACACAAGAATTATTAAGTAGTTGCAAACAGGTATAACAAACCCTTAACAAACTGAACAATTTCAGAAGCTCCTAATTTAGACTCACCATATAATCTATCAACAAATGCAATAGGTACTTCGCTTATAGAGTAATTGAATTGCCTAGCTCGAACTATCATTTCCATTTGAAAGACATAACCCTTAGAGACACAACTTTGTATTAGTTTTTCAAGAACAGGTTTCTTGTATAAACGAAAGCTTCCGGTGAGATCTGATACGCCGGGACGAAGTAAAAATTGTGTAAGAAAATTAGCACCACAGCTGATCAATTTTCGACGAAAATCCCATCCGTTGACGCCTCCATTTCCTCTATATCTTGTACCGGTTACAATATCAAAGTTTTCGGATTGTTGCTCCGCGATAAATTGTGGAATGTATTTAGGATGGTGCGATAAATCCGCGTCCATGATAATAATGAAGTCGCCTGTAGCGTGTTTGATACCGTGCATGTAGGCTGTACCGAGACCGAGCTTTTTCTCGCGTGGACGTAGCACTATTTTATCATCGCCGTAGATTTTCTGTAGCT
Organism: Maconellicoccus hirsutus; assembly: GCA_003261595.1. Lineage (NCBI taxonomy): Eukaryota > Metazoa > Arthropoda > Insecta > Hemiptera > Pseudococcidae > Maconellicoccus > Maconellicoccus hirsutus. Next base: position 26,644 of record QBDW01005075.1, read on the forward strand.
GCTTAGCCACTTCCAGAGTTCCGTCTGGACTACCATCATCGATAACGATGATTTCAAAATTGTAATTCTCAGCCGTCAAGTATTTCACGATCATCCATATTATTAGCGGCAGGTTTTCTTTTTCGTTGTAGGTGGGTAATAAAATGGAGTATTTGGGTGATGACATGATGCGTTTGTACTTACGTGGGAACTGGATTCATCGCTGATGTAAAAACTACCAGATTACGTGTATTCGTAAATGTTTTTGACAAGTTAAAATCGTAAATAATAGTTTAATTAATGATAACGATAAAGTGTTACCTTTCGGACACGTCGTAGTTAAATTACCATGAAAAATTATTTATCGAAATTCGAAATGAGTTTTCCAAAAGTTCTCGCAATAATTTGAAACTTGAATTTTATTAATCTTAAAATTGAATTTAATTTTTCAATTTATAATTTGAAATTTCAATTCAAGATCAAATAAAGTAAAAAAAGTAATTTCGTGTAAAGATATTGGATATTGAATATTTGGGAAAATTACCGTTTAATTACCATAATTGTACAGTAAAAACGGTAATGACGCCCGTAATTGGAGACGATGAATTCAATCACAAAGTAGTTGAAGCAAACGTGTGAATCCAGAGTTTCCTATTCGTAACCGACTTTGGATTTGAATTTGATTTTTCATAGTTTTCCATTGTTTTTGCTTTATATTTGCAATGATATGCATGAATTATTTTAATTTCATGATTTAATCAAGTTCAAGTTCGAAAGTTTTGCCAAGTATTTGAATTCAAGAATTTTGCTAATGCTGTAATATATCGACAAGATGTATGGAAGTTATTCTTATGGAAAGTAAGTATTTGTTTCAAACTATTTGTACTGGTAATTTCATGATTACAATTCTCCTTTCCGATACGTAGACGACATTTAGGGAGACCTATACCAACTTATAGTAGCTGCGTTACAATTGGAAATGCTCCACCGAGAGATGACATATTTTCTGGACCTCCTACGAAGAGTCAATTCTTGAAATGGTTGGAAGTTGATGAGCTTGTTCGCAAGTGGGTTTTTTCTACGTTTATATCATCTTAACGCATTAAAGAAAATTATTAATTTATTGATAATTTCAGAAAACGTACATTAAAGAAGAAAACTGCTGAAAAGAGTCAAAACGATGCAAAAAGTAAGTAAAAAAATAACATCTTTGATGGGTTTGTTTATCAGTCATAATTAATTTTTTGTTGATTGCACAATTATCAGAAAGCCTACCAGAGATCGTCGAAAATAAAGAAAATCGTTCACCCAATGTTTCTAAAAGCATCGAAAAACTCGATGGCTCAAATAATTCCAGTAATAATTCCAATGCAACGTACACTTTGGAGGGTTCTGATTCGCAATCACCTTCTCACGTATTGAATAGCACTTACGATAAGATAGAGGAAACGGAAAATTTCAACTTACAAATCGACGTTACACAAAATGCTACACTTGCTCAGCAGAAGAAATCGTTCGCCAATAAATTCACTCACCGGGAATATCGTAATAGAATACAAGATTCAATGATGTCCGAAACGTATCTCAACATTAATAAAACCGTCGATGTTTCTCAAATGACCGAAGCATCGATGAATATGAACTACACGAATAGATCAATTTTACGTTCATTCGACAATTTGAAACTCGACGATGAATGCGGTAATCTGACGAACATGTCGATGAGGGCTTACAAAGACTCGCCCATTGCTAAAGTCTTGATGGATGACAAATTTTCTCAAGCTTACAACCTATCGACTAATGAAAGCAAAAAATCTATCAAAGGAAAATCGCAGCATAAACTCATTCCAAGTTCAACACCGACTCGTAAATCTCTAGGAAAGGAGCAATCCCTAAGTAAATGCGTTACTCCAAATTCTACTCCAGTTCGAAAATCTGTACTCGCACAAAAAGAAAAATCATCTAATCGATCAACCCAGAATATTTCAGTTCGTAAATCTCTAAATAAAGAACAAACACTATACAAATGTGACACTCCGAATTCTACTCCGATTCGCAAATCTGCATCATTCAGTTTGGGAGTCTCACCGCGTACTTCAACTTTGCCTCGTAAATCAGCAAACAGAAGTCAATTACGAAATGAACACATCTCAAATCCTTCTTCAGCTCGGAAATCTTTATCTTTCGCCCTTAGCTTGGAAGAATTACGAAACACGTCTTCGACTTCAGTTTCTACATCATCGAACAAGAAACTTGAAAATAAACCCGTTGCTCGGAAATCTTCATCGGTTTGTAAATCGATAACCAAAGAAAGAGCACGAAACGAACGTCCTTCCACTGTTACTCCTACTGTACCGAAAAACTCCACTCCTAAGCGTTCGGTTCCTCGAAAATCTCTTCGAATGAGTAAAGATAATACTCAAAATATAAACCCATCCGATACAGTTTCATCATTAACTAACGAATTCATCGCCGCTATCAAAGAAAACGTATCCAAACGCGCAACTCCCGGGAAAATGTCCGCCACGTTGATCACCGATTTAAAAGCAGAGCACTGCCTCATCAATACCTCATTGCGAGATTCGATCAATTCCAACAATCGCAGTACACCGGATATCTTTCAAAAGACGTCGAATGAGATGTGGAAACCTAAACCAGAAACCATTCTCGAGAAATCATCGTTAACTCCGTTCAAATCAAAATTACCCCAGTTGAAGAAAACTCCCGGTAAATACGACGCCATCAAAAGCCCAGTTAGCAAGTACATTCATCGTGGAGAAGCCGTTAAGTCAATGTCGAAACTTCGTCATTCTGGTTGTATACACCCGGTCGATCCGAAATCCCAATCTGAGACCAAAAATAAACCTTGTAAAATACCTCTAAGGCGTAATGCTCAAAGAAAATTGGATCTTCCGAAGGTATTTTTCACAAATTAAATTCTCTTCTTGTATTATTGAATTATAATGTGAACATTTTTTATTTACAGGGTAAATTTTTCTCGAATCCTTGCGTCAGCTCTAAAACGCCACTTTCGCAAAGAAATTCTCAAATCTAGTTACAGCTTGTTTCTTTCACCGTCAAGTATTTCTTGTTTATGTACGTTTATGTGTACTTCATTTATACTTTCGAATTTTATTTTTATAATTGTAATTGACTTGTACATAGTAATCACATCTTGTAAGATATTTCAATATAATTGGATACCAACTTGATTCGTGTTAATTCCTTTGTGAAATTCTCAAATCTAGTTAGAGCTTTTTTATCACAGTCAAGCATTTCTTTTTTGTATACGTTAATTTAATTTTAATTTTAAGACATATTTTTATCATAATTGTAATTGACTTGTAATCACGTCTTGTAAAATATTTCAATATAATTGAATACCAACTTCATTCGTGTTAATTCCTCCTTCTCAAGTAATTTCGAGACAAAACCCCAGAAAAAAACAACGCTTACATTTTGAACATTTATTTCACATATGAGATCACACATTTACAAAAATCAATACGTTTTACATCGAGAAAAAAAAAATTTCTATATAATGCATCTTTACATCTTTTTTTTTTGCAAACATGTACCAATATCTTAAAATCTACTTACGCAATTACCTTAAAATAAATACAACTAGTCAACAGAAACTTAAAAATAAAGACTACAAAAAGAAGAAAAAAAAGAGAAATTTTTAAAAAGGATGATTTTCCGTTACTATTTCGTTTTAGTTAAAAAATCGTATAGGTACAAGATAAAAATGTTACAGTAAAAATAACTATTTATAAATAATGTAAAAAACTCCGCTTTGAATTTCACGATACAGACACGTGTTTCTGCATTTGAAGAATCGGGAATTACACAAAACCTTAAAATTACGCTTAAAATAACCTTACGTTAAACTTAAAAATTATTTTAAAAATTAAAATAAAGGTAGAGATGGGGCGGGGTAAAAAGGGGCCTTGCGAAAATTCCGAGCAACGTCGTCTCGTATTTCGCCGATGATTTTCCATCGTGAAAAAATTTCGTCGTTAATAATATTATTGTCTTAGGAACTGTCTCCCGAGAGCTGATATCTCTCGCTGTACAATATTTTTCGATGTATGGCAGTATCAATTTTCATTATGCTTAATTACTTCACGCTACTCGTCTCGTGTTAATTTTCTCTATTTGACGATTTCGTAAGTACAGCGGGACTATTAAGATTCGTATTTGCGAATCAGAAAAATCATGAGAAAAATACCAAACACACACATTCGTACATCAATCGCAAACATACACACGCAAATTATACACATCGTTGAAAACTACACATCAACATTTCCACTTCGTTTTCGGTTTAAAAAAAAAATGAAAAAAAAATCGAAAACGAACAAATCTACATTAAAATATACAACGACCAATGTATAAATGTCAAATCGTACTTTTTCACCTTATTCATCATACACAGATCAATTTCGGTAACAACGAATTTCAATTTAATCCTTAGTTAACATGTTCAAAAGTTTGAAAAAATATTATTTTTTCGTAGCGTAAATTTAAAAGGAAAAATGGTCATAAAATACTTAAAATATCAACAGGGATAAAAAGGAAAAAAAAGACTAGGAATACGGTATATTCGACTAAGTACGCGTTTCCAATTTCACGCGTTATTTCGTTCGTCAAAAAGAAGGGGCAATTCGACGAGAAATTTTTCGTCCATGTTTAATAAATTTTTTTTTGTAGGAAAATAACGAGAAAGTTTATTTTCAATTGGTGATTCAGTTCTCGATGCAAGAGATTTTATTTTCCTTTTGTTTTCGTAACTCCTAATTTTATTATTTCTGTAAATAAAAACGAGTAAAGAATCGGTCATTTATCGGCTCAAATCTCAGGATATTTTCATCGTTATTTCATAAGCCAAAAAAACTATCTATTTTGGTAACTTGAGTCTGGGAATAACCGAAACTGGAAGACGTGTTTTTTCACCAGTCTTGTTCGCAATATTTTGGTTATTATCGGAAGCACTTCAAATATACGTAATTATCATTATACGGATATGCGGTGACAGTTTTTTTTAAATAATTAAATAAAAAGTAAAAGACGCGACACGTGCTTGATAAAATAAACTTTATTAATTATTCATATGAAGGGAAAAGTGGAATGCAAATGAAAATTTCCATTTCGAAACCGAAGTTTTCATTCACATTCTACTCTTCCCTTTACATTAAAAATTTAAAAAGTTCATTTTATTTCATCAAATATCAAACGCATATCATGTCTCTTATTTTTTATTTCATTATTGAAACAAATGTCAACACTACCAGTGATAATTACGTATATTCTACTTCCGATAATAACCGAAGTATTCCAAAAGGGTCTTCCGATAATAACCGAAGTATCCCAAACGGGATTTGTTAAGAAAAGTCTTCGAATTTCGGGTGCACGCAGGATCAAGTCGTTCGGAACTTTTCGGATGTTATCGGAAGTACTCGAATAAACTGTTTACAATTTTTAAAATGAAAATAAAAAAAATTGTTATATTCTTCAAGAAACCAAACCAAAAGTTAAATATTTAATTTTTCAGTTTCGTTCATTTTTTAAAAACGAAATCAAAATGAAAATTCTCATTCGCATTCCACCATTTTCCTTTATATTTTTTAATTAATTTGAAGTACTTCCGATGATATTCAAAGCATCTCGAATGGGACTTGTAAAAAAATCTTCGAATTCCGGGTATCCTCAGACTCGAGGTTTTCAACACTCTTCAACAATAATCATAACGAAATTTAGAACTCCTCAATAGATGTTTTTCACCGAAATTAAAATCACGTCAATTTTTTGCATTTTTTCCAATCCTGATCAACTTGTAAATATCATACACAGACGAACATTCAAGTTGATCTACGTAACGAGACCGAATTACCGATTTCACAAACGTGCCGATATAATTCCACGCACGATATCTTACGTATCCTTTTAAAATCGCGCGCGTTCGAGCTAAATATATGAAAACTATAAAGCGATTTAGAGATATGTTTACACATAAAGGTGTTAAGATCGTAAATTTACGCTTGTAAAAGTAACTTGAGCAACGTTAATTTCAATTACAATTGGGATAATTTTCACATATCTCTATCACAGACAATTTTTCAGTCTTCCTATAACATAGTAATCCTTAATAATTAAAAATCCGGCTCGACATTTAAACTCGCGCTTCGCCTAGATCACCGAATACCTCCGAGATCACAGCGTCCATTTACACGACGAGCCTTACATTAACGCAATATTTATAATTATTTTACATATTCTACACTTTTGGAATGTTCACATTGTCTTTTACACGTGTATATTACATGCGCGAGCTAAATAGAAAATAATACACAAGAACAAACCCAAACCTTAAGTACTTCTTTCTGTACTATAATACTTCATCTCGTCCCATTTCCATCTTTTCTTTCTTTACTAAGACCTCGTGGTAACCTCGATTCCTCTTCTGAAAGTTTCCTCACACCGGCAAAAAAATCGTCGGAATCGCGTCGATAAAAAAAAAAAATGACTACCGCGTTGTACATTCAGACACAAAGGCGCGATCGCGATTCCAACGTCATCTTCTCTCTTATTTCTCATAATGGTACACGTGTGTAGAGGAATAAGGCGCGAAAAAAGAAAACACATTAATATAGCGCTTATTTCAAAAAAAAAAAAAAATTGAGATCACATTAAACAATGACTAAAATTCAGACCAGATTCTATTCTAATAGTTTTTCGTCGTGTATTTCTCCAATTCGTCGTCTCGGTTAGAAAAGAAAAAAAAAAAGGTAACACGTTCGATTCGCGAGACGAAAACAAACATTTTAGAGTAACTTAAATACGAAAAAAATTGGTACAAAACACATGGTAATTATCGGTGTAAAAATTTGTGAAAACACTAGCGCGATTTTACGTAGTTTTTCTTTCTTTTCTTTACATATATGTTTAATATGTACAAACGTATATACACGTATATTCGAAAATTCGTTCACATACATACACAATTACACAATCATACTAATACAAACACACAAAACGCATTCACACACTGCGTAGTTTACGATCGCCGTAAATTAAACAATTGAAAATTTTTAAATACACTTGTTGCAAATTTGTTACAACTTTTTCTTTACTAGATACCTCTTCTACCTATTTTCTTACATTATCAACTCTCTTTTTTTTCTTTAGCGCTTCTTTGGCCTTTCGTTTGATTCTTCTTTCGAGCCAACACTACGTTACTTCTTCAGGAAAAAAAAAATCTTTAAATTAATTCTATATACAAATCGATGAAAAAAATAATAATAAAAAAATAACCATAGAAAAAAATAACAAATCGAATTTCACTTTTTGTTTCATCTCTTTTTACAACGCCAAGTTCTGCATGTCTTTGCATACTTGCTGCTGCTGCTGCTGCTGCGTGTTACTCGTCGCCGAAACGGCACCGGTGTCTGTATTTCCACCATTGTTGGTACTTGGCTCGGACGAGATTTCAAATTCGTCGTTATTGTTATTATTCGTCTTAGCGGGCAGATCTTCGTTTTGGATTTTCTTCGGATGCTCCTCCGTCGACGAGTTATTTTTCGAGTATGTTTCGTTGCTGGCGTTGTTGTTGACCGAACTTTGACCGCCGTTTACTTTATCGTATTTCATACGATATCCGCCGTTTGACTGTAACAAAACGCGTGATTTGAAATTATAACTAGACGCTAAATTTAATACGTGTAATTGGGAAATTTTCCAATGGACGGTTCAATACGTTAGATTTCATTAAACGTGAATGGGGCATTTCACTAAAGTAGATCGACTGTGGCGCTTTGCGGAACCAAGTGTAACCAGTGGGATAATTAAACATAATATCTCATAAGAATGTATTACAAAAATTATGATTTTGAGGATATCGCGTTATTTTCGGCAGTTATATTATTTTTTTTTGTAAATTTATTACTTTACCGATAGTTCAAAACAATTCCGAATGGAATATTGTATCGATTATTCAAATTTTAAAATTCGTCCATCAAAAAATACTCAAAAAATCGGAAACTTTCCGCTTTAAAAATCCAGTTCTACAGAATTTTTACATAGATCCAATAATAATAGTGAAAATTTGGAAAACCCGCATTCCTGCATAAGAGTCAATGTAGATTATTTTGAACGTGTCCCGCTACTTCACCTTTTTCTCGAGTGCAGCGCTGCCTGTGACGTCACGATTGAAACACCCCATCGGCATTGAAAAAATCTCATAAAATAAGTACAACTTTCATTAGATAAACGAAAAACAAATTTAGAGCGAAAAATACGACTAAATCAATTTCCAATGACTTTTGCTTCGGATGATTTTCCAAAACAATTGATCCGTGATCAAAATGGTCATCCTTCAATTAGGCTAATTTTTACGATCAGACGCAAGAATGCATTTTTCGATTAAGTTTGGTAAAAAGCTGATAAAAAGAACCGTTCAACATATTTTTTTCAAATTTTTGAAATAAATCAAAGAATAGATTTTTTGGTGAAGTGAGAATCGTAAAAACTGAAATACTTGAAAATTGAGGAAATTATATTTTTCGTTTTTACATTTTTTTTTGTTGTATTTTTCAAGTCTCCAAAGAAGAGCTTGCACCCCCCCCCAGAGAATTTGGCAAGACATCTTTTCTTTTGAAGAATCAAAAGGGTCCGAGAAAATGAAATTCAAGAAAATAAAGTTCTAAAAATATCATTCAAGTTTTGTTTCTTTTGCAAATGCTGTTACTTAAAAATAATAAATTTTTAAAAAATTAATATTGTGTACTGAGTGGCCGGAAAATAAATCAATTTTTTTCGATTTTATAGTAAAAATTGCAGAAATAGCGTAAACGATGTTGAATTGGACATCATCTTCTTCAATAAAAAAATCAAATTTGCTCTAATCAATCTATTCTTAAGATTTACGTAGTTTTTTTCAAGTTTAAAAACTTTGAATAAATTGTGATTTTTTACTTAGTTTGAAGGAAATTTTACAAGGGACACTTTCAGTTATTATACAATTTTTCCGTAAATCCTTTTGTTCCTGGCGCGTTTCACGTGAATACACCACGTCCATGTTTAATATAATTTCCAAGAAATTCTATCGTAAATATTTCCAGTAATTACGTATTTCTTCGTAAATCCATTTTTTCCGACTTATGACCTGAATAACGAAAAAACACTCCATTTCCAACGAAAAAGGCTGTTAAAGCCTACTTCCGGCGCGTGTTTCTCGTCGACGTTGCATTTTATGGAAACAACGTTTATATGATGATTTGTGAGGAATTTGACGAAGAAAATGTCGAGTTATTATCAATTTTTTTGTAAGCCCACCTTTTCCCCCACAAAAATCCATATTACGAAACGTCACTCATCTGTCAATCAAAAAGGCCGCCATTTTGTATGAACCTTGTACTTCATTATTTTGAATATCACTTTAACATGTTCTCTAGGACTCCTTCTCTTCAAAAAAAAAAAATGCATTTCGTCAAATCGGAGGGCTAAACTCGTCAATGTAGCCTGCCGACATCTCTTCAATTTTTCTCTGAAAATCTTGAAAGTGGCAATTTTTTTATACGTTTAATTTCAAAGTAAATACTACATTAACGAAATGTTGACCACAATAGACTTTCATATTCATTTGTAAAAAGAGACGATCCCCCCTCACGCCCTTTCACTTCGAACACACCCCGAATACATTATTTCGCGCGGGACAGATTGTCTTAAATTCAAAAGCGTAAAAAATTCACTATCAACGTGTCCCACTTTTCGTAGTAAAATTTAGAAAAAAATCAGTAAACTTAGAGTATTGCACATGCTTGAAAGCAGCAACGGCGGCGGATCCCACAATTCATGTACTTGGTGACCACTGCACTTTTGTCGCCTTGGCAAACTCGCGTTGTTATCGAATCACACCTCAGTCAGCAGGTTAATGCAACGAGCTCGCTTACCTGATTCTGTTTCTTTTCGTGAACGCCTTTCTGGTGACTATTTTGACCTTGGTAATTATTTTGATAATCATAGGCAGGTCGAATTTGCTGCGTTTGATCGTACGACTGTCTAGACGCGCCAGCCGAGCTGGATCTAGGATACTGCATGTTATTCGGCATCGGTAGGTTATTGCCGTTTCTGTGCGTACCACGTGGCGGAGCTGCATTGGCGGTGAATTGATTCTGATTATGGAACACCCTCGGCTTCGGGCCAGTGCTGCCATTGCTATTGCTACGCGGCGGCCTAGGCGGTTGCTTGTTATCGTTATTTTTACCGTTGCCATTCTTGTATTCCTTCTCTTTAACGTTACGATTAACGAAACCGGGATAATTATTATTAACGAAAAACGGAAACTTGGGTATATTCGGAATACTCATGGGATTGTCTTTTGATTGCGGCGAAGTTGGGAACTTCTTCTGCGAATATTTCGAATCGCGTTTTGGTAAATGATCGCTGACATAAGGTTCGGATAGATTTTTGGGGTAGCCGCTCTGTGTCAACGCCGGTGTCGTCGCCTCCATCGTGTAGATCGGATTATAATACATGTTATTCGGCGGTATCGGCGTGTTCGGGTAGATAACGGCGGCGTTTCGATGCTGCAGGTAGTTAGGCGCGTTATATTCCGCGTTCGCGTGCTGCACATGAGCTGCGGCCGGCGTTTGCGGGGGAGCTGGTGCCGCGGGGGGCGGTGCTGGGTTCGTTTCGGGTACGAATTGCTCTTGGACATGTTCCGTTGGGTTGGTTTGCGGCACGACGACCGGCATTAATTGCTTCGTTTCGTTATTCACCATCGTGTTGGTGGGCGGCGATGATGCTTCCTTGTTGCGCATATCGGCGACGAAGTTGTGTATGTTTGGCGCCGTTCCGTGGTAATTCTGAGACTCGTAGTTGTTTTCCTACATAACAAAAGAACAAAATTTTCCAACTGTCTTAAAAAAACGTTTGCAATATCGCGTTTGCTGTTTTTAAACAACCGGTTTCATTGATATTGATTTTTATACACTTTCTCACGTGTTCGCGGAAACAAACCGAAGACGTTTTCGATTCATATCCTTCGAGGTTACCACACAAAAAGCAATCCGAGTAACAAAATCGAATACAAAAAAAATTCATTTCACAACCATTCAAAATCCACTGCAAGAAAAAAAAACGTGGTTTTCATTCAAACAAATGGCTCCAGCGTTGGCTATTTTCGCAAGACGACCGGTTTTCCACTTCCGAAATCCGTCCCATTTGCGAAAACATCCCAAAACAATAGTTTTTGTACGCCTTAAAAAGACAAAACACCCACGGACAGGTCGAAAAAGAAAACAAGGTTTTGTCTTGAAGCAAATCTACGTTCACAATTGAAACATTTAAAAAACTCCAAGTCGAAAAAAGATCACTTCTTTTGTTCGTCTTTACAACGTATTGTCGATTTCCTCTAAACCATCCATTCCCACCCCGCATCTCGCGCCCAACAAAATTCCGAACTCACGTTCCCGAAAAAGGATAAAAAACGCGCTAAAACACAATGCGTTGAAAAGAGAAGAAAAAGAATACAATTCTTGGTAAAGAGAACGAGAAATTTTTGACAATTTACAATTTCGTTCGCTTTCTGAAAAATCAACAAATGGTTCAGTCAATCTAGCATTTCAACTAGCAAAATGAGATAATAAGCTGAAATTTGGTATATACCTAGTATTTGATATCCTTTACAATACATTTCACTTCAGAACAAATTTCATGGAATTTTTTGACAAAACCAGTTTCCGCGAAGATATAAACAAAAAACTGGTTTTGGGGGGTTGAGATCCACAAAAAAGGGAACTTGCGAACATGGCATTTGTCCCGAAGTGAAGTACGTTGTAAAGGTTATCGAATACTACGTATATACCAAAAATTCATCTCATCATCTTACTTTGCAAGCTCGAGGCCGTTTTCGGGCTAGATTGACTGGACTCTTGTAATTCTTTGGGACCTAAAATAAGATTTTAACGTAGCAAATTCCGTCGAAAAATATCAAATTCCTTTGGCTGTATTTTTTTTTTTTTTTTCGTTTTAAAAATGACGTTTTTAATTTTAATACTCGTACTAATTTAATAAGAAATTGATAAATTTCAGAAAGGAATTCGTCGAAAGTACAATTATCAAATATTTCATCTTAAATATAGGCGACAATCGTTCAACGGAAAAATTATTCATTAAAAATAATATTCAATATGTCATCCGCTATTATTCACATCCGGAGATATTACGTCAATATGCGTTCATATCGTCGGAATATCATTTCGGAGTAAATTTCACATTAGAAAAACCATTTTCCATGTTCTACATTTAAAACGTTTTTATTCACATAGGCAAAAGACCACGTTGAAGATATAAAATGCGGAACAATACGTTATTTCGACGGCACAGAAAGCTAGGACAGGAATAGGACATAGGTGACTAAAAACGGTAGAAAATTTATTCTCGACGCACGATTTACGCGATACAATGACTTAAAATAATCGTAATTTTCGGCCACGAAATTCCGACGATCGAGCTCGCTCCAAACGCGTAAAAAGCTATTAAAATATAGGATACGAAACGTTAATAGATTCCGTATCCGCATCGTTTCTCACCTCCGGCGCGACGTTACTGGTGCAGTTGTCAGGAACGTCGTAATATGGAATGTAGGCGTCATGGCCGCTAACCGTCATCACCGGGAAGCAACCCTGTACCATGTTATAGTACACTTCGCCCGAATACGGAGGCGCGACTGTACCGTTGTAATACTGCGGCGGATGAGCTAAAGGATACGGTAACGGTGGCGGCACCGAAGTAGGTACTACTTGCGAGCCATGAGTATCGTGTACTTCTGAGGTATTCGTTATTGTCGACACGGCCGTTGATGTCTTTGCTGATGAGCTCGGCGGTGATGATGTGACAGGGGCGGGTGATGAATATACAAAATTAGAATTCGATACCTGTAACCACACGTTGTGTTAAACATGGAGCATAGAGAGTGAAACAATAGCTATATATACCGAAACTGAAGGATACGATGAGCTGTATGGTTGTGGGCCTACCATAACCGGTGATGTATTATGTGGCACTGGATAAAATAACGCAGCTCCTTGATACGGAGTAGTCGGTACGAAATTCGGTGGCGAACTATATCCATCTGTAAACACGTGTTTTTTTTCGAATTAGAACGTCTCGCCAAATCATACCAAAGTTTTTTTTTGTACCTTTGCGACACGTACTTTGATAATATGCGCTTTCGTTGACGGTGGGTAATACGGTGAGCGGAGGAGCATATGCGTTATTTGGATACACAGAAGCGCCATCTTGATACTGATACGGTATATTGTTGGCGAAATATATACCATTCGGTGTGACCGGAACGACATACGAGTCCGGATAGCGACCAACGTACGGTGGGTTCTGTGAATGCAAAACAAACCCTTCAAAATATTCTCACGAATACGCAAATACGACAAATTATAACGAAGGAAAAAAAACATCCTCGCACATCTGTATAATCTTACGCGAAATACGAAGCTTCGACACGACGCTTACGCAATAAAAACACAAGTAAATGCTACCATCGTGCATAAACATCTATTTTTTCCGTTTTATACCGACGCATGCAATAAATACGACGTCATAATTACCTTCATCACTGCTGGCGCGATATTCAATCGTCGATCATTAAACATCAAATTTTTAGCCTGAAAATACGCAACAAGGTTGTGAAAAATTGTCACCCGAAATCATATAAACTACGGAATTTTTTGCACTAACGTCGTTTAGCAATCGAATTACGTCGTCGGGTTTTTCAAACGTAACGAAACCGTAGCCTTTAGATGAGCCATTTTGATCGGTTATAATTTTTACTGCTTTGACGGTGCCATATTTAGAAAAAAGACTTAGTAAATCATTTTCAGTAGCCGTAGGACAAATACCTCCGACGAATACTCTATTTGGAACAATTACACCAGATCTACCTTTGAATTTTGTATCATTCGTGTTACCATTTATAAAGGAAGACTTCTGAGGTCTATTTACCTGTAATCATTATTATATATTTAAACGTATTTTACAATAATAATAAAACGTAATTGCTTTCACAGAATGTTCATAAACAAAACGTTAATTTTGTGATATTTCATTCGACGCTATCACAAAAAAAACCAAGCTGCGGAAGATAAATTCGAATCGAGCAAAATTAATATTGTTCACGATTAAAATAATAAAATAAAATAAAAACTTACACCGGATTTCCGAAATGAAGCCATTGTAATAAAGCATATATGTAAATCTTATAAAGCAAGCAGTGAATTATTCGATGTACCAAATTTCAACGAGTGCAATAAAACTGTAAAATTGAAAAATTTCGATAAAATTAAATCGCCGATAAGAAAACGACACTACGCAAAACAGCACATCGTGGATGTTGTATCTGTTCTATTCGTCACGAAGTCACATACAAAGTACAGTATGTATAACACCGAAACCAATTTCCAAACAAACCCTCAACAATGACCAATGACGCCAATTCCATGCCAATTCCCCTTCCACTTGTTCAGCACAATATCTAACAGTTATTTTCGTAGCAGTTTTGTATCTTAAGGGTAGTACGTCAACCTTATCTAAAAATGTCTATACGTCGAATTTATACCAAACAAAAAACAATGCATTTTTTTATCAGGAAAAAATCGATACCAGGTAAAGACGACGTTTTTACCTGCTACCCTTCATTCGGCGTAACTCAACGATAAATTCACCTATAAGCGTGTAACATTGTAGACTACGTAAATTATTAAAGAAGCGATATCATGCATTATTAATAATTAAGATTATTAATAGTTATCATTACACTTCTTATTAAGGTCATTAAATGGGAACGGCAGTTAGTGGTCGAAAGTTAACGAAAAGATTTCAAATAATGTAAACATTTGTAACAAGGGCTATGAAGCATAGAAAATGGCCATAGAGATTACAGATGTAATCGAGAAATGATCTGAGAAACCGTCGTCGGCAAGTATTCCATAAACCATTACGTAATCAATTAAGAGTGAATTTGAAGTTGCCGTGAGATGTATAACCTCGACCATGTAAACATACGATATCTAAAGCGTCCAAGACGCATTTCAAGTTCGAAATTTAGCACGAACAGAAGATAATATAGACGATTTACTTACTTTCTTGTAGTAGTCCATAAATTTCATTAAGTTATGCGCGTTTAATTTCTAAAACCTACGAATTCATTTCTGAACAAATATTTCATACTTTTGTAAGAATAAACGTGTAATTCTAAAATAAAACAAAACTCGAGAAACTTTTGCAATTAACTTGCCGGTACGCTAATAAATTATAAATACACTAATCAAAGTAATCTTTTCTAAATAAAAAAAAATAAAAGTATAAAAAGCTTTTCCAAAAAATGGCGTCCGTGTAAGCAGAAGCTGTAGTAAAAAGCAGTAAGTAATGTTATTCGCGACTTGCGAGACCTTGGAACATTTTCAAATGTAGTTCACCGAATGGAAGAAAGGGGACGCTTATTGTTTACCACTTACCAATATGTCAGCTGACGACGAGAAGTCGTTGGAAATACGGAAAAAATTCAAAATTACAAAAATGAATTATAAGAGCTACGGAAAATCAAAAACACGATGGAATAATTATTAATAATATCTAAAAAAGTATATAATCGATGAAATATTCGTTTTTGCAGTAATTTTTCATCACTCTCCGTCACCGATCATTTTCTGGATTTGTTTAAATTTCATTGTGAATCATCAAAATTTCTATTACAATAATCTTTTCGCAAGAATTTTCAATCGCAAATATTATGAAATGAGCATATTACATTTTTTAATAATACTGTTACGTTCTACTGAAATTGATTTAATTACAAAACTATCAATTATGTTTTTGAAAATTAAAATTAACAGATCATTGAGTTTTCAAATTTTTATTTCGACGGATCCTGAATTTTTTTTTGCTTAATTATCATCGCTATTTTTCATTTCCTCTTCACTCTAATTTATGAAATGGTTTTACATGGCACATCTTCAAAATGAAATTTTCATTTAAGTATTATCAAATAAAGATAAACGATGATTTGAGTTCTTCCGTATTCAATGTTTAATTCGACTTCAACTCATTACATGGAAAATACCCATCGCCATTCACATGTTTTCATTCTACAACATATTTTCAATTTTTCAACATTTAGCATAAATATAAGTGATGTTTCGTACGACAACTTTTGCTGTTCTTCTCATACACCTCCTTAGAGTTTTAGAAGCAACCAAGTAGGTAATTACGAGTATAACTACAAATTTTTTTTGCAGAAATGAAAAATAGATACTAAATATCATAATTGATAATTTGATATGTCATAATTTTGCGATTCACGAAGACGAAGTAAAAAAGCACATAGAATTGAATTTACTTCTTATCTTAACACTAACGTCCCCTGTTGGAAGATTAATCCCTATACTGTTATTTTATAAAATACAAAAACGAAAAGTAAATATAAATTACTTAAGAATTTTCATGTTAGTTTTTTATTGATCATTTCCGATATTTTTGGAGCCAAAAATTAAAATTTATTAAAATCAACGCGGAAAGAATGAAAAAAAAAAAAAAAGCAAAAAACTGAAAGAGATGCTTAAGAGATGCCTGTTTATGACACCGTCGGCGCCAGCAGATTGTTGCACTTATCGTTAAACTCCAACTCGATTTTTCGTGCTCGGGAGGTTTCGGACATTCACGCATACGTTCGTGAATTCAAACTTGGTATTTCTTTCCGATAAGCTCGATCCGCTCGTGAAATAATGGTTGTATGTATTCTTAAACCTCGACTTGATTTTTTTTTTTTTTTAATTATTCAAAAAATATAAGAAAAATGAAAAAAGATGTGTTTTTTTTTAATAGAAAAAAACTGTATTTGTTTTAATAAAAACAAAAAACATTAGCACCAATATATGTAGTAAAAACTTTGGTTAAAACTAAAAATCAACAACAAATTTTTTTTTCGAATATGGTATTCAAACATAATATCACATGAAGGTAAGAGGTAATCAAAGAAAATAAGAAATAAATTATTGAATAATGAACAGAGGTATACTTAGTAACTAAAAAATAAAAATAAATGAAGTACTTTAAACACATCAAATCAACAATAAATTTTTTTTTTCAAATATGGTAATCAAACATGGTAAGAGGTAATTATACCAAAGTTTTCAAAAAAACATTATCTTTCGCATATGTAAAGGTTCTCATTCTCATTACGCTTTTTATTCTGGAATGAAAAGTTCGTCGATTATTATTTAATTTATTGAAGCACAATTATTACTCAAAAAATCGAGGATTAACAATTGAGAGAATTAGGTTACTTACTTTTGCATGAACAGTTTCATAATGTCTTTTTAAGGTGAATTGGCGAGAAAAGGTTTTCTCGCATACATCGCATTTAATCATTTTTTATTTTCCTTAAACTGACGGTAACATAATATTGAATAATTTAATTTCAAACACCGGTAGATGGTAAAATTACTGATAACGAAATACGCTTCGTGTAATACAGACGTACGCAACCGAAACCTCCCGAGCACGAAAAATCGAGTTGGAGTTTAACGATAAGTTACAGCATTACGCATGTATGTACAATGTACATCAACTTATGTGGCTTCTAGCTTGGCAGTTCAGTAACTTGACCATAGTTAGCTACAGTTAGCCACCGCTACCGTGCTTCATAGTACACACTTCAAATTACTACCACTAAGATAAGATAATAGCTAGACTAATGTTTCTACACCATCTCCTTCACATGACACATTCTTCTCCTTTACCCACGTGCATTTTGCACTTATTAATTATGGACAGGTAATCGTTTTGCTTTAGTATAAGCTCATCTCACATTCTCATTCAGAGAAATCGAAACCGAATTGCGTCATTGGAAGTAGGATAGAAAAATGTCTGAAGACGACAAATAAATGAGGCATTATTTTTGTTTCTTGAAAAAATGTTTTTTTATCACTTACCCTGTAGAAAAGTAAGGGAATGAAAATTTCCACAATTTTTTCTAATGTAGGTACCTACATACTAATTTCATTTAACAAGGGGCATATCACTTGCATACAGTACGATTTGCTCGAGTATTTGTGCATACTAGTTTGCCGGTTCGTATACGTCGAAGAAATAAGGTCAGTGTGTGAATTTGGTATTGAATGGCCGGTGTTTTCAAGGCAACCAGCTATAAAGATTCTCTACTCCAGTATTTAGGTGTCAATCGCTTTAGGTAATGCGTATTTCGTTTAATTGATTTATTGGGATTTTGATTTTTTGAGTAATCGAAGAAAAACGGGTTAACAATGTTTTTTTCACAAGATAGGTGTATTACCTACCTAGTTACCTACCTTACAGAGCTACTACTTCATTAGTTTCCTATCTACGAATAATTTAGAAAAAACGGCTTTATATGATTAAAATGCAAAATTTTGAAAATTGTTTGTTGCTATAAGTAGTTTAAGAAAAGCTACAGAAATCAAACAATTATTGATAAACAGGAAAATTGCAGGTTGAAATGATTTCACGTGAAAAAAATGCCATAAAATACTCAATCATACTTAAATAATTGATTCTCATTTATTTGTACGAATACGTAGTAATAACTTTCATTAGTAATTAGGCATAAAGTTACATTAACTATTGTTATTGCCAAACATTATTTAATTTATTCCAAAGATTGCCAGCGTGATGTAATTTCATGCGCATATTATACCATTTTTGCATACTTATTTGTTCACAAGTCATAACTTAATTGGGACGATTGTTCGAACATGAAATTTACGAGGATAAAATTTTTCATGGAATCGTTTTATTTTAACATTTTCAGATAAACAGATTGTCTTCCTCATTGACCAGACGAAAAACAGACGTACCTGGGGAGGTCACTGACACGAAATTAGCTCGTGTATTAGGATTAGTTGATTTGACATCTTTGGGCGTAGGTTCTACTCTTGGTTTAGGAGTCTATGTCCTCGCGGGGGCAGTGGCCGTTCATGATGCAGGACCTGCGGTATCAATTTCATTTTTGATTGCTGCAATCGCATCTGCGTTCGCAGGTAATGCTTAATTCTTACAGTTTTCTCATAACTTCTTCCATTTTTCCCCTGATAAACAATTTTATTGACGAGTGGTAAGAAATGCTTCTATTGCATTTTTTTTCGCATGTTTTGTCTACAATACGAAGCAATTCGTAAATACACCGTAGTAAATAAACTTGCATTTACACGTGTTTCTTGTCTATTTGTATGAGATTATGCTGAAGTAATCATTTATGGTGTATTTTACCTGAGCACGTTTTATCAATTCAGTGTAACTAGCAAATTTACAAAACATAGGTACTCGGACACCGATTATTTCCGGTTTCGCGGCTTCCCATGTTATTTCAGTGAAAAAGAATTGCCATTTTTTTCATTTTTTGCTTTGAAGCACGATGATTATCAACGTAAACTCTTATTTTCTACGATGAACATTTCAAAAGTTTGGTCAAAAGTCGATGAAATATTTATTTATTTATTCGGAGATGTCGGCATTATTTAGCCGTTAAAAAACAAGAAACTATACAAAACATTAATAGCAATTCCAACGTTTATGATTAATTGCCACACGTCATCTTCTCAAATTTGGCTTGAGAATATTTAAGAAAATGTTAATTAAACCAGTTTTTTTCTTTAAAAAAATCACGTCTTCGATCCGAAATGTTTGTTTATTTCGTACGCGTGTACGTTTACCTCAATTTAAGCGTTCAATATTAAATTTCAGGTTTATGCTACGCGGAATTCGCATCAAGAGTGCCGAGGGCTGGATCTGCTTACGTATATTGCTATGTAACCGTTGGCGAATTTACTGCGTTCGTTATCGGCTGGAATTTAATTTTAGAATATGCAATTGGTAATTTTGATTCTTACTCGTTTAATTAATTCTGACAGTAAACGTTATTTTTCAATTTTTTCTTTAATTTTTCAGGAACTGCTGCAGTAGCTAAAGGATTGAGCAATTATGTTGACGCTTTAAGCAATAATATTATGAAACATACTTTGAGGGATATATTCCCCATGAATGTCTCATTTTTGGCACCCTATCCAGATTTCTTCGCTTGTAGTTTAGTTCTAATGCTAACCCGTAAGTCACTCAAGAAATCTTGTAATTATTGTTTGTAAACTCCAAACATTTTTAGAATGATTTTTTGCATGAAGTTTAATTTTAAAAATCGTCGAAAAATTTTAGGAATTTAATTTCAAGTGATCTAAAAGTAGCATAAAAAAGTGCCGGTACTCTTGGTATCACAGAAATATTCGAGTTCTTCATAAATCCATAATCTATTAAAAGAAAGCAATTGATCATTACGAATTAATTACCAACTCGTACCTAATACCTATCGTGATTTCATGCGTGTTTTGGTTACAGTTTTACTGGCTTGGGGCGTGAAAGAATCTTCCTCGGTAAATAATGCGTTTACAATTGTGAATTTACTCACTGTACTCATTGTTGTAATCGCGGGAGCGTATAAAGGTATGCAATTTGATAAACAACTATAATCAACAAAATACTATCATTATTTAACCGATGTTACAACATAATAATATACTCCAAATATTTACAGCTGATCCAAGCCTGTGGTCGATTAAAAAAGAAGAAATACCTCCCGAATACCACGGCGGTAAAGGTGGTTTTCTACCATTCGGTTGGTCAGGCGTTTTGTCTGGAGCGGCGAAATGTTTTTTTGGATACATTGGATTCGACGTGATCGCCACTACAGGTATTTACATTGATTTTTTATCAATCAACTTCAAAATAGAATTTTTTTGCTGAATAGAAATTATGTATCTACCGCAGGAGACGAAGCGAAAAATCCAAAACGTAATATTCCATTGGCTATCATTGTTTCGTTGCTCATTATCTTCATGGCGTATTTCGGCGTTGCCACCGTTTTAACAATGTTGCTTCCTTACTATAAACAAGTACGTGTGTCAAGTATTATATTACGAAGGTTTTCCTCAAATAATTAAATGAGCTGTTTGAAATTATTCGCAGAATGCAGATGCACCTTTACCATTCGCGTTTTCCGAAGTACACTTACCTGCGTTGATGTGGATAATATCAATCGGAGCAATTTGTGCATTATGTGCTAGGTAAATATTTTTTGCCGAATTAGTTGGCTAAATTGAATTGTTTCATTATCTTATTCAACTGTAATAATTTTTTATAGTTTGCTCGGAGCAATTTTTCCTTTACCAAGAATTTTATATGCGATGGCAGATGATGGATTACTTTTTAGTTGTTTTTCGGATGTAAATAAAATCACAAAAACTCCTGTAAAAGCTACGTTGATAGCAGGAATATTATCAGGTATATGGAAATTGTATTGGTTTTATAATAATTGAAATTGGCGTAGAATTCTGATTTTTAAAATACGTTACAGGAATTGTTTCCGGTATATTTGATTTAACACAGCTGATCGATATGATGTCAATCGGAACATTATTAGCATACACTATCGTCGCTTTGTGTATTCTCATCTTGAGGTATATCGATTGAAAAATATAGCGATGAATATCAATGTCAACATCGTCTTATATGAACATAGTTGATATTAATTCGTCATCAACGTTTATCAACTTTCAAGTGTTACACGTGATTTTTTTTTATCATTTTGAAGTTCTGAACGAACATTAAACATGTGGTACATTTGAGGTGTGAAGCATGATCAAAAAGAGATTAAAATGTTGAAACATTGATAATGTTGCTTGAGATTCATTGACAAAATTAATCAGGTGTAACTTGCTGGTGGAAACTTATTTCGAAATTAATTTTTAGATACAGAGAAGACGCAGAAGTTTTCAAACAATCATCTTCGTTATTTCAAAATTCAAACCAAGAATCAAAATCGTCAATTAATAATATTTGGCACACTTTCAAAGTTGCATTTAATTTAAATAAGTCCAAATATCCTACTTCGTGTTCCCAAAAAATGGCATTGTGGTCGCTTGTTTCCTTTGGTAAATTTTTTGAAGAATTATTATTTTTTAATAATGATGATTAATATTATCCCTTTATGTAATTGTAATATTATCTTGCAGTTATTTTCACCACTCTGTCAAGTTTCACATTTATTTATGGCGGTGCACTCTTACGCCATGAAAATATTTTTTTTTACACTTTATCGGTACTCTTGACCGTGAGCGTTTTGAGTTTTGTGGTATTGAGCAGACAACCACAAGTTAATACATCTATTCCATTTCAGGTAATTTCTTGACCGATTATTTGTACTTATTCGTTATTGATTGATAAAATTAAAAAAAAAAAGATATTTCTAATCTTTTGGATTAGAATAAGCGAAAAATACCAATGAGGAAAATTTATTAATACTACGTATGTTCATGTTTTTAAAGGTTCCTTTAGTGCCTCTGATACCATTTTGCAGTATAGCCATGAATATTTACTTGATGCTCAAATTAGATATTCATACATGGATTAGATTTATATTTTGGTTGGCAATAGGTAAACCTAAAACAAAGTACATTAATTAGTATAGTGAAAACAAATTTTTAACGAGGAATACATTTTTGTAGGTTTTCTTATTTACTTCTTTTACTCATTACGTAACAGCGTTGAAGGTAAGAAACACAAAGCCCTGGAAAAACATCGCATTGTAATGAGTAAAAACGGAGAGATAATGGATTCGAAAAATTAAACGAAGAAATCAGTATTAAAATTGTGAATATTCGTATCGAAGAATTTCGTATTTTAATTTTTAGTGCATACTTTTTTTTATATCGTGTTTTTATATTATATATTTTTGCACTAGTCAATTTTGTAAAATTTTATATTAAGTGACGATAAGTAATTATTGATCGCTAATGAACATTTTATAATTACTAGTTAACATTCAAAAATTATGATCAACTGAAGAAAACTGTGTTTTATAACAAGCCTGCCAAACCGGAAATATTTTAGAAAATTTGATCGACATTAATTAATAATCAGTGTCTATAAAATATCACAGTGTGACGCTTAACAAAAGAAACGATTTGTATTATGAAATGTGTCTTAAAAACTAAACGCATGTCATTTTATTTGAATGACCTTTCATTATGTTTACATTCTTTTTTTTTTTGTTTTACAATAAATTATTTTTAAATATTCTCAACTACCTCTTTCCTCTAAGTAATCTGCAATTGCTTACTTAATATCGTTCTCATATTGCGTTGAATTGAATAGCGCATGAAGATGAATTTCTTATCTAGAATAACTGTTCGAATTACCTGCAAATATAAAATTTTAAAATTACCATTATGAAAATAAGTAAATAAAGTAACGCTTTTAAGGTGGTGCCAATAAACGAATAAGTGTCTCAATGATCCATGTCGATGTTTTTTCATCATGCTTAAAAATGTGATTCTTAGCATCCTTAGTGTCAACAAGACTTCCACTTTATTAGTTATTCCAATCTTCCCGCTGCGAATCGGATCAAACTGGATAATATCCATACTAAAAATTTGTGCAAAATATATTCTAGTCGGAGAAAAATATGAAGAAAATTGATCGTAAATTTGTTGATATGCCATTTGCAACGAATTCTAGAGGTTAATGAAAATTTATTTGACATTAGGTAATGTCAAAATTTCGTCATTCTGGTAGGGTCATGAAGGTGCCGAATCGTATGCCTATGAGATGTACATAGAGTACGGCATGATACGTCTAATAAAATTTCATATGTAGCTAGGATACGAGCAAAAATTTTTCAGAAAGAACGTGACAGAGGAAAAAGCAATATTTTGTTGTGAAGTGCAGTGATTTTATAATACGTAGTAATTGAAAAAAATTTTAAGTTTATATTCAATGTTCATAACTCCGGTGAGATATTTAATTTTGAATCGTAGTACGTATCAATAAAATGATTCAAGTGTTCTGTTACGCCATAATGGTCTAATTAATCGTCTTGTGCGAGTGGTGTGTGATGTGTTGCGAACTGCGCTTAAGTATAACTAACAAAATTGATTTATAAATTATTTTAGAAAATTAAGTTGACATGGGTGCATTCGACGAAATGAACCGAATGGTTCTCAAAATACTTTAACGGTGCTAAATATGTGCGATTAAAATAGATATAAATTTAAAAAAATGTAGTCAAAATACATATACGTCTATCTGTTGATTGACTTGTCTAACATAATACATATGTACATAGGCTGAGGTACTACCTGTGTATTGTTTTATATTGTGCCTGTTACAACCCTTAAAAAAATTGTGACAAATATTGAAAAATTCTTTATTAAATATTTATGCAAAATATTCGTGAAAAACTACGAAAAATGTAAAAATAAAATAAATTAAAATGTAGGAATCATTCATTTTTATAAATTAAAGGTAAACTGGTAGATAAATCGTAAAAATAAATAAATCATTCATAAAAATTTTGAAAAACAAGCGTATTCTGTTTTTGTTTTATTTTTCCAAGTACAAAAATGGTATAAAAACGTATTATGATACATTTATGGATACTTGAGTCAAAAAATATTGCGTAATTTATCAATATCCTCGGCGTAAACCATATCCTCCATTATACCTATTAAACCTATTTTGACCATAACCATCGTAATAACCACCATAACCTCCTCTGTTTCCATCGTAGCTTCCACCATAGTATTCATTTCCATAATATTCGTTGTATGCTGGATATCTATCATATCCGCCACCATAGTTCGAGTATGGATATTTACCACCATATCTGTTGTACGATCCTTGATTATATCTATTGTAATAACCATTTCCATCGAGATCATAATCTTCATAGCCGCTACTATAGCCTGGCCTTCTTCCATAATACGAGCTCAGTCCGCTACCGTAAGAACCATATGAATTTCCATAGCCACTACCGTAATTACCATAACCTCCGTAGTAGCCTCCGTTTCCATAGTTATTGTAATTACTATACCCTAAACCGCTTCCACTACCATAGCCTCCATATCCACTGTTGGAACCGTACGAATTTCCGTAGCCGTTGTAACCACCGTATCCACCATATCCGCTGTATCCGCCGTCTACAGAAGATTAAAATCAAACGCCAATAACAAATTTGAGTAAATCGCGATATTTATGTAGATTTTGTCTGAAAAACGAGCATTACTAACATCTTGAGGAAGCTTCTGGTACCAAGTCATTTTGTTTTTCGACTTTGGTGGAAGACCGTTTATGAGTATCTTTGGATTCAACGGAATCTTTCAATTCCTCTCCGCTTACTAAAATAGCCGAAATCCAAACCAACGCGAATAAAACCTGCAAAAAAAAAAAAGAAACTCCAATGATGATTCATAGCGTTAATTGTTCATTACGTAGGTTCAATTAGCAAACATGCGCAAACACAAGGTACATAGTACATAACTGCAAAAGTCTGCTGCCTTGATTTATATTCAAAACGGAAGAAGATGAAAGTGTTATTTGCATACAAGAAAACCGGTTTTTTCGATATCAGTGACTTAATTTTGTTACCCATAGTGTTTACGAGCGGAAATTGATAATGAAACTATTTATAATAAGCTAACAATATTAGTTTAGAAGTTCGGTGTAGGCATTGGGCATACATTAACAATTGCGCGACAGAGTTGACAATTCTGAGACTATACACAGCCAAATTATCTGGCAGTAATTCCTATAATTGCGCGTAAGAATGGCAGACGTCTCAAGGTCATATATTCTCAAATGACTCACTTTTTTCCAATATTACAATGAATTAAAAAAAAATTAATGTACCCAAATAAATTAATACTATCATCAAACAATGATCTTTTGCAAAGAGTAAAATTGTTCTTTCTTTGGAGTATTAACATTATGTAGATGTAGGTGTAACAAAAAATAGTTATTTGTTTTATTGCTTTAAAAATTGGTGATAACTTTTGTTTGAGCATAAAAAAAACAATGCAACTCCAACTACATATGTTTAACGATTCACAGCGATGTACTTGAAACTATAAAATTTAGACATTCAAATTACCCAATTGTTTGATCTTAATTAGAGTAAACTTTGTGGTCTTAATAACCAGAACGAACGAAGAAGGCTTAGCCATTATAAAGAGCGGAAGGAATATTATTATAATAAGCTAGGTACAAAAAAAAGTAGAAATAAAAACAAACAAATGAGTTAAATGGTTACACATCTGCATTGAAAATCTGGTATAGGTAATTATCATACTGCTGGACTATTGGAGATTTTTTTAGGTGAACAAATTTTACTTTGTGTAATCGTACACAGAAACTTCGATACAAATAAAATTTTCAGCAAAAACAAAACTAAAAAAAATTACGTCATTAAAAAGTTGTACCTAAAACATGTTTTGAAACTTTTTCGTCATTTTTTAAATTATAAATCCGTTTCTCCGTGAAACTAAAACATCGACAATTAAAAATTTGTCTTAAAACACTTAAGAACGTATCACGAAGATATAATTTTAGACACGAGCAATAACGGTTCGTTTTCATAAAACACTAACAGAACATTCATTGCTCTAGAGAATTACCTAGGTACCGACAAAATAAACAATAAATAAGGTAAATTGTATTATTAGTGAGAGGTTTGGCATACTTAATTATAAAAATTGATGTGATTTTTGAACTGATAAAACAATTTGACTTCAATTTTAGAAAACAATCTTTTCGAAATAGTTCAATTTGATTAAATTTTAGTAGCTTTAAATTCAATTGTAAATGCATAATAAATTAATTCATGTTTGTTGTTCGGTAAATTTCAGATCTAATACTTACTATAATCATGCAAAACAAATTAATTTTATAAAATTTAAAAATAACTAAAGTGAATGAATCATTGCAAAAGCTAACAATAATTTACACTCGGTGATTATTTTTTTAAATCAAAAGTAAGTTATTGAAAAAAAAGTAAATTTTCTTGCAAAAAAAAAAGAAAAAAATTTTAATTAAAAAAAATCTCAAGACGTTAATTGGCAGTTTGCATAGATTCTTATTTTCACTTACTTGAGTCTGCATGAAAGTACCCATCTTGATGGAAAAATAACTTTAACACAAGGTACACCAAAACACAAGTGAACTTTTTTTGTTATGACAAATAATTTGAACGATGCAAGTTCTATATATGCCTGTAATGAGCAAATGACGTTTATATCCTTCCATTCTTCGAATGAAGTCGGCGACCTTAAAAAAAAGATGTACCTCCTACACTTATCACGCAAGTTAATCGTACATGGTACTCACATTTGCACACTAATACACTAAATCGGCTTTTACTAAAACCAACTATTTGTTCAATTTTCCATACTTCGTAGATAATACTACACGTAAACGTCATCCGAAATATGTCCAAGGTATTTGACAGTGTGTTAGATGCCATCAACGGAAATCTTCGGTACGTCTGCGGTAAACATTGGCGTTCGTGAAAAAGAAACAAATTATATCATGTGAAATAACCGGATTTACTGTGGTTATGACATAATATGAAAATATGAAAATTATTTAGACTAAGGTTAAGAACATTCGCGTTTTTTTTTATGGCCTACGTAGTATGATGTACACACGAAAAATGTATTCGGTGCTTGTATTGGTAATAGGTATCTATGTAGTTGAAGGAAGTTCTACGAGTAAGCAACCACGATTTGCAGAATTTTAATGCATTTGCGGTTTTATATTATGTTACTTTGATTTTTCAGGGTTTTTTGAATATGAGATATTTTGAAGCCTTATGTCTAATTTACCTAATCCTCCAAATTATGCATCAATTTCATAAAATACGTTTTTTGTCCGAGACTGAACACCGTGTTGCGAAATTTAAAATGATTCTTTCAAAAATTAAATAATCATTTTGTATGGACAATTTTATCATATTTTATGATTTTAATTTTATCAATAGATGTTGTAGACGTAAGACGTACATTTTACTATTTATGTAGATACTTATTAATTATTATCCTATTTCTATTTTTTTTTTAGATTTATATGTAATGTAAAGTGAAACCAAGTTTTCCTTCGAACTTTTCAAATCAAGTTGTGTTCAATTTTATTTTACATAATCATAATGGGAGTTGGTTAGATAAGTCAGTAAATTTCAGAGAAGATGCTTCCTTAATTAAATAAATTTGTAAGAAATTTGATTTTGAAATCCCTGAAAATATTCATGAGTTAACCGAAGAAATTTGTCGAGTATTAGATAAACCAAACATGTAAAAAAACTTTTATCTGCATAACATGAAATCTTTTTTTTTTTTAATCGCTAAGTAATACATATTTTTAAATTTAAATTTGGACTTATATCAGAAGTAATATTTTCATGAGAAAAGTGATTTCAAAAGCTTTAAAATTGACATTTTTTTTATACGGTACCTTTCATTTGTATGTTTATGTAGGTACTAGGTAGTAGGTACCGTACAATAATTAAGTGTACCTAGGTAAGTAGAGGTACCTCTACCTACTCTTCTCAGATATTACGTATTTGGTACTTCACTTATAAGAAACCATGCCTTGAACGAACCAGGTACCACTACCTACTACCTACTTCAAATATTTCTTCCGATGAGTTTCTTTGTTTACTTCAAATACTCAAAAGTGAGCTTGGCCTGTTACATCATACCGCGTCCAAAATTAGGAGAACCGCAGTTACTTTACACAGAAGTAATTAAAAACGCGTTTTTTATGGGATGCGTGCACGTAATGTTTTTCACAAACATACGTTAAAATAAATTAAATACTTTGTGTTTTTCTTCTTTTTGTTAGGTATTAAAAATTAAGTACCTTCAAAAAGCACACGGATGAATGGACAGAAGTAAAATAAACTATTAGAAGGTCGAGATAAAAAAAATTACTCATATGATCATTTCGAACAAAGTACATATTTTAGTTTTGCTTTGCTATTGATTTTTATTCTTGTTTTAGGAGGAATTTTAACGAGTTTTTTCCTTCTTAATGAGCTCACCTGAAGTTATAAAACTTTTAAAACATGATTTAAAAGACGGTCAGTTTTTTGAACGAGAAATGTGCATTTATTAAGAATCATCTTTCATAATAAAAATAATGACATCCGTTTGTGAATCAGAATTTATAAGAATTTACATTGGTTTTTAATGTTCAAACTTACCAGATTGCAATTTGAAACAAATTGAAATTGGTACATATGTATTATGAACCATGAACTTATCTACATATAGGTAATATGTATGCTGAATTAATTAAATAAAATATTGGCAAATTAGACATATGTATGTAAAAAATTTACATTCATCTTTTTCAAGAATGACAAAAGACTGATATAAGAATATCGCTTATCTTTCTTACAAATGATCAGTAAATAAAAAAGTGAAAGTATCTCTTTTTTTTAATTTCAATTTCATAGCAACACGGTCTATTTTGTTCTGTTCCGAAAATAACATATAGATAAAGGTACTGGAAAACTATAAAAGCAAATATTTTTAATTGAAGGTGGACAAATGTGGGCCGGGTTTATCATCATCGTAATATAAAAGTGTTTACCAACTTTGTAACGTTTTGTTGGTGAACACGTAATGCTAAAAAAAAGAATAATGTTCTTTTTTTCTAAATTTGTAGTTTGCATTGCTGGCAGCCATAAGCTAACCATGTAATCTAATTACCGCAGATATTACGCTTATATTATTCAGTGTAACGATTTACTCTGGAAGATCGTTATTTTGGCAGTATAATAGGTTTATAGTCAATGTCATGTACTTAAAAGTTTATTTCATAAATTGAACTCATTTGCTATTGCACATTAACTTACATTGCAGCTGTGGTTCATACTGACTTCTGATATATTATGTTGTTTCAACTACATCGCAATCAAATCCTCAAATTCATGTCAATCTATCTATCTGATGTAACCTCAAATAAAATTAATCGTATAGCTTTTAAACCGAAAAACTTACTTTTTATATGCGATCAAAAATAAAAGTAGGCCTAAATTATTTAAATTACAAATACCTTGATCGATACGATTACCGTGAGAACATCGTGGTAACGTTCGATGAAAATTATTGAAAAATCACTCGAATTTCCATACCATTATTCGTTCAATTGTGTAAGATGAATTTTATTATAGTCCATACCGTCTGCACATCCTTGAACGGCGTCCTTGCTCTATAACGCTTAAGTATAGATAGTAGGTACAACGAAAAAATGAATATTACCATCTGTATCACATAAAGTTACATCACTACGCAAAAAAAAAAACCTTAATAATTACCGTAAATCGAATATATTGCATTTTTGCCCTGAAAAATGAATTTCATTTAGCGGTTACGCGTTGATTTGTTATAACTGCACGAAATGGATTTTCAAACCTGTGGTTAATTCAACAGTTAATGACTATTTAATCAAAAATAAACTTTATCTTGCCATGATCTATGGCAGATGAGTTTTTCTTACATTTTTCTTCCGTATCGATGAAATCATAGTGTTGCACCCACCTGAAATTTTCAAGGTGAAATAATTCTATTTTTTTAACTTCCAAGAAAAAATAATATCCGGCACTTTAAAATCGTTCCGGTTTATTCACTGATTTACCCAAGTTTGGAATAGTTGTTGCTTGGTAAACTATTCTACTATTTGTTTTAATTTAATTAAAAAAAAAGATAACATGAAATGTATTCAGTAAGAAGGAGATTCAGTTGATGATGAGAAGTTGTAATAGTTTCCTATTTTATTAATTACATCGAAGTGTTGATGTAAGGATTGAATTATAGATGAAATTACAATATTCATAGCATTGTACAAGACATACCAGTAGAGACCTGGGTAATATCGTGTACCTAGATGTATATTTATTGGTCAATATTTGCTATTTACTGTGAAAAATTTTAGCAAATACTATTTAATTTGTGTTGTCACTTTTTATTCGTGGAATTGATAATAAATATTCGTTTAGGAATTATGAATGGAAGAACATTTTGAATCCAACGAAACCTTTCATAATTGAGCAATTTTTTTTAGATGTACGAAGTATCTATGCTAGATACGAAGTTAGAATAATTTCTTACAAGTAAACAAATGCCCCGTTGCTAGCTTGCTAAATACCAAAGATCATAATGCTGATTGGATCAATCTTTTTTTGGAACGTAGTCCCAAATTCTGTAATACGATGTATTGAATTGAGTTGCATCATTCGTTTGTTTATATGGATATATCAAAAAATAATGTCATTCAGCAGCCTTCGATACATAACTATGTACATGATCAACATATGATACAGAGTCAAAAAACTCCGCAAGTCTGCATAATAAAGCGGTCTATTAAAATTAAAACAAAAGCAATCTTTAGATATCAATCTCTGGTGGACAAAAGGATTAACAATTTATATCTTACAATGTGTCAATATACAGCTAATTAAATTTTTTTAACGAAAATCTTTGCGTCCTTTCACCAGACACCTAGGGTGACCTACAATGTACGCCTACGATATTGCGATGTTTATACTATTAAAATTATAATTTTTTTTTCACCGTATCAAACCACAATTATCATTAATACTATATTAAATGAATTATTGCGGACTTTTACCAAGTTGTGGGTTATTCGCACACTACCCTCAAGGTAATGTATAAATTTTATTTGTAAACGATTAATTTGGTGTTTTGAAAATTCTAACTAGTAAATCATGATCGACGTTTGGTTTTTGATTTACGTTTATTTACCTTGATTACGCCTCAATCAAAATTCAAACATCACGAAATTGTTTAACTGAAACAATGAAGGTGATCAATAATGTTCACCTCGGAATAGGAGGAGCTGGGTAATTACAATTAGAAATATAAATCGTAAACAATGTTCATCGTGGTCCAATGAACTCGATGATGTATTGAAAAAAAACGTTTTTGTGAAATTGTCGATGATACCTACTTTTTATCAAGTGGTCTAGAATTCATTTGTACATAGGTATGTAATTTTCAATACCCCTGAATGTCACTTATTATTTAACTAGGAGACATGTCCCTAAAAATAGGGATTCTTTGTCCAACTGGAATAGTAAGACGGAAGCCGGAAAATATAAAAATTGAAAAGGATATGAAAGGCAAAATTCGCTTTGGTGAATCCATCTGAAATCAGAGGTAATAACTTCGAGAGCTCGTATTCGATTGTGTTATTGACTTAATTTGATACAACGACCAACACTTGTTATGGTGTTGGATTTTAAGAATTGAACGATAAGTTTATAGTTTACAATACCTCATCGAATTTTTTTCAATTGGATAAAACTGGAATCACCAAATTATCGCTGGCGTTTTCAAGTGAGAAAAACAATTTACTTGGGGCATAAGATTAAAGAAGGATATGCTGTAGGCACATTTCTTAATTGGTATAGATAATAATATAGATAGAGATACTACAAAATAATTTATTAATATTCATATTTTTATTTCGTGCCTCTATCAAGTTTTATACAATTATGTATATGTATTGTATGTAGTACATACAAGTCGATCTCACAAAACACGTATACTTCGCCTGAAACAGTACAGATATACTACCAAATTAATTGGTGTGTATATATGTAACATAAAATCAGGGGCACCACGGCTGCTCAAAGTGGAGTACCTCATGAGTAAGTGTACATGCTAAATTCCACTCAAAGATGTCGAAATCGCACGTGGAGTCGTAGAACATGACTTTGATGAACATCCCCGAACCGACTCGAACGGACCCGAATCGGACTCAAATGTACTCAAACAGTCTCGAACGCACCCGAATTGGACTCCAATAGATTCAAACGGACCCGGATTGGACCCGAATCGGACTCGAATTGGATTCGAATGGACTCAAACGGACTCGAACGGACCCGAACCAACTCGAACCGACTCAAACGTACTTAATGTTTTGTGGAGTTTTCACTCCTACTCTTCTGCTAAATTTTAGCTCTAATTAAAGAAATCCCAAGCACTTCTTTACGCGATAAGATTTTTGTAAAATGTTACTCCTTTAATAATACCATTCCGATGCTATTTTAGCGCTTTTAGAGTATTTACTTTATCTACTCTTTTTTTTGCAGTACGCATAATTTCAATCAATTCTTCCTGGCTTGTTGTTTTGAAAGAAACATACAGCTTTTCATTCCAAATGAAGATTTCACAGACGAATAAAAAATACTTTCTTGAAAGTACAAATTTTATTATGAACAATTACTTTCAGAAAGGAAAAAAATATTTACAATAAAAAATAAATATTCCAAAATGAATCGTAATAATTTAGCGATTGAGTAAATTCAAAAAGTAACTAAAAATAATACTTAAATATAACACTGATGATACTTCAATGTATAGAATTCACATGTACTTGGAGCAGATCAAAATGATCACATGAGACGAAACTAACGCATCAAAATTTAAATATTTATCCGTTGAAGTACCATTCAGAATTCTGTAGAAGAAAAACTGACTAGTAAGAAAAAGTTTTCGAAAAGTAAAACTAATTACGGTATCAACATGCTTGACTGCATGTTAGATACAAAAGATAATTCGCTACGCAAATAGGAACATTATATTCATAAAACCATGCTAGCATCGATTTCTGTTATTCCTCGCATTCGAAATCTGTCAACGTAATGCTGCAAAATATGTGGCGGCGTTCGCGTATGTTTTTACCATAAGGTCACATTTCGCGCTACGTGATCGGAACTTTTTTTCCTGAAATAATATTACGTAAAAATTAATTTACTGAAATATTCGAAGGTAATTTTACAGCTGAACATTACCTATTTTTTTCCGCTTCTTCTCTCAACGAAGGAGGTTTAGGGTTGACAAAAGTAACAACCATGCTCGAAGACGCAGTACTTGACGCTGAGTCCTGAGAAGTAGTTCTTTTAAATGCTACATCTTTTATTGCCGGTCTACTATAAGCATATCTCCATGGTGAATTTGGTGGATCCATTTCAAATGCGCGATTTTCCATACCACTGATTTGCGCCGTTTTCTCGTCGTTTTCATCTTTCTTGGACGATAAACGACTGAAAAAATGTATTTATTGCAATCGTTATTTATTATGGGCATGGTAAAGATTTCACGTCGCGTTGAAATTCCATGGGTTACTTACCGTAAAATTCTGCGACCTATTCCGGCTTCCTCGTTTCCTTTATTTGAACGTTTTTTCCTATGATAATGACTATCTTCGATAATAATATGTCTATCGTATGGGGTATCAAAGTCAACTTCTAGAACTGTCGAAAACCTGTGCGGATATATAAGATCTACGCATGCGATTACAACGCCAACGAAACCACAAATAAGTCCTAAAATGTTAAAATTTATGAAATATTTGACAACTTTCAGTCTGTAAAAATTCATGTGAATAGACAATAGAAAGAACGTTTAAGAGAAGAACAAGATTTCTAACTTTTATCCAAAGAAATTACGCAATATATTCACCTGCGAAAAACGTTAACCAAAAACACCAACCAAAACTGAATGTCAATTGCTTATTCTCTTCAAATCTAATTATCAACGGATTAGCCGGGAGAAGCGCGTAATAAACAAAACACGTTGATAATAAAAACAGAGCTGTGATTATCATTGCATACGCTCCATATCTAGGAACGACGACCAATAACAAGTTCATAAGTAACCATGATGCGAAAGCAGCCCTGAAACACACGATTTTTTAATACTGTTATTTCCTCCAACCTTACCAGTAAAACTCTGGTAGTTGGGCGTTAGGTGTTTCAATACTTTCAAGAAGTAGTATGGTAATATGGCGTTTGGAAAAACTCAACCAATGGCAAAAGCGATAAAATTATAAAACTTATGTGATTAACAATCAATTGACCTACCATAATAGTATGGAACCATAATAACCAGCAGCTCTGTATTCACCTCCCCAGGTGAATCCTTCTTGTCCTAAACTGAAATATTCGGCAACAGTTAAAATTGGAAACGGTAACCCTCGTACCAGAGCTTCATGGTAGCTTTCGCCCATCTCATGCGCACCAAACCATGAGAAACGTTCATTGAAATTGATATCTTCAATATTACTCGAATTATGCTGAGGTATCGCTGCGTGATTTCAAACAACAAATGAATAGCGATCTTTAATTATGTAATTTTGCATAATCTAAATCATTCGCCATCGACGATCTACGAAGTGATAGCTTAATTTTAGAAAATTACCCGCTTACATATTTAATCGAAAAACTCGACGTTATAATTAAAGCTTAAATTGAAATCTAGTTATATAATGTGATGACTATTTCACTGGGGGTTAAATTACGATAGAAGACATATATAACTTACAATACGGATAATCTTACCGATTCTTCTCACCTCGTAGTGTTATGTTGACATGGCCTAGACCAATATACACGCCTAAGTCGGCCGTGATTAATTCTCTGCTGAGCACACTGTAAGTGCTTGAGATCTTAATACATGCTGTATGCCAGCTTGAACCCAGCCTCGTGACTGAAAATCATCAAATGAAATAGCAATGATTTTTACCAAAAAAAAGTTACTCGTTACACTGAAAAAATTTCCTTTCGTACTCGTTGCATTCATACAATTTATAAAAATATTTTAACGATGGCTTTACTATTTTAGAGGTGTTTTTGTAATTACCTATCAAAAAAGATGAGAGTAAGTATATTAAGTAGGTAGTGACAGTTCCGGTACGCTTAAAATACATATTTTCAATTAAACATGACCTTACATGATTTTCTAGTATTTATGGACGTCACAAAAAAAAAAAGAAATATTCGATAAATACTTGCGGAATAACAACCTACATAGCAAAGACTGCCTCTAGCGAATTATACTTTGCAATTGACCAACAATTTAAAATTTAATGTTATAGGCGTGTAAAAGTTGTTCAACCTTGAATTCCTTTATAATCGTAATCTCCTTAATCTTACTCACCACTCAGATAACTTAGTTCCTTTTCCTTTTTTTCGCAGTATATTCCCTAAATTGAGTCACATTTTAAACCCTGAATACAGAATGTTGACCTTATCAAAAAATTTTTACGCGACTACTGGAATTCACTAGTCAAACAGATATCTTCAGCTTACGTAAGTACGAGAAGGAGAAATCCACCGTAGAACTTTATAGGCATATTATACTACTTACTCATTATCACATTGCCGATGAATAGGCTCAAGGTTACCGTAATAAAAGTAGTGAATCTCTAGAAAAATACAAATAGTAAGTCATTAGAAAAATGTATGATTCGTGTGAAGTCATTATATGGCGTGAATCATCTCAAGAATAATGAACCATTTGTTGTGTAAAAATATCAAACTTCACTATGAGAATTTCCAAGTTGTTCCCAAAGTAGCGTTGAACAATGAACTTGAGTAATTAAAAATATCGCGCTTATTTTCTAGCAATTTAATTTATACTTATTCAACTAATAAGTAAGTAATTATTCCAAAATTTTACATTTTTTTGAAAAAATAGTTTTAGAAGAGATGTGCGAAATATTTTCAAAAATGTTTTTTTTTTTAAGTGGAACTGAAATTAAAAATATAAATTTCATAAACTATCAATGAGAAGTCAAATCAGCGTCCGGAATCAGGAAGATCCTCAGGCGCTTCTGGTTCCGCCTATTTACTAACATACACTTTAAGAGACCATGCAAAAATAAATTATTCATTGGTCTGTTAAATAACTACAAGAAATGTTTACGATCTATTACGTATATTTAAATCTAAAGCACCTCGAATCGTTTCAGATCAAAACGTGCAACCTTACAAAGAAATTTTCGAGGCAAATTTTTAAATACGAATAAATACCTAAAAAATATTTTTAATTAAATTCAAGTAAAATAAATTTTTTCATCTCATAGGTGTACCTAAGTACGTACTTGTAATTCACAATTTAAAAAATCCATCGCTTATCAACAAGTGACCTCGTATAATCGGTATTTTTTTTAAATAACAGGAAAAATCGAAAACAATGAGGGTAATTGGTCAATAATACAGTGAAACGAAATAATTACTTGTTTCCTAATACCGGGAAATATAATGAGAAACGCTGTATACAATGTGAGGAAAACTAAACAACAAGCCACCATACTGATGTCTCCAGTAACTGATGTACGGTTACTGTAACCGTAAAATGCTGGTCCTCCATCTTCTCTGAACCAGCCTTTCATTGCAATGGATTAGCTGTAAATAAAAACAAATAACATGTAATGCCGCAGTTGAAAAAATCATTTTATTTTATTCATTATCAAATAATGTCTTAGGCATTGAGCGTTGTGCCATTTGATGTAAACCACAGCGCTGATATTTGGTAATTTGCTCAAACCGTCAAAGTTGACCAAATATAATTAACAACAAATCTACAAGAGTATTAGAGACGTTCATGTATTATGTATATTTAAACAACTTCTATAATATTCTTATGCGAATTTTCTCTAAAAAAAAAACTGATTATTTTGTAATAAGTTCACTCCTCAAATGAATAGAATTCCCTATACTTATGGTTTGAATTAACGTGTGATATAATGATTCCAAATGCACATACCGCGAATCCGGTTACCTATCAGGTAGCTCCTCTAACGTATCAAAGACCACTCAACAGCGCACCAAGTATTTATTCATCTTAGACAAATAGGTACAGGTATTAAGTAGTTAAGTACATCTTTATGTATTCCTTTATTGGGTGCCTTCTTCAATAAAATCACAACTATCTAAATATTCATTCCGAGAAATAAAGTAGGACACCAAAATTTAAAGTTGAGTAATTTTTTATTTACGAGTTATAACTTTTTACGCACTGATAAAAACGGTTGTCCAAATTGGAAAGGAAAATTGACGTGATATAGGTCGTATAGTTTCTTACATATAATTTTCTCAACATGAATTTGTACGTATTTACATCTACGTTGTAACAAAAATACTGAGGTGACGTAATAATTTGCCGGTGCTTCGAGTTGCTACTCATTTCTTTGAAATTAGGTAGTCGCTTTGAATACAGCTTGAATCGAATTTCAGGCATTCACTATCGATATATTAATTTTTTCATAATTATCTATTTTTTTATTAATTATTTGTATTATTAAGTTCGCATTATGAAAAAATGTAAATTTTAAAATAACATTCAGCCTGGTTATTCCCATACCATCAAATACTAGTCACGAACATCATGGTTAATAATATCTATGATGCAACAATTCTCCACATGATGATAAAACTCATCGCGGTATACTGAATAAATCTGAATATTTTTTTCGCAATTTTTTCTCAGCAATCCACAATGCCGTTCAAGATGTTTCACATGGCCTGCGGAATATTACGATTTCTGAAGTTATACTTAAATCAATCTACACATTTGAATGATGAGACATGATGTAAAATTATCGATTCACTTTCATCGATTTTTCCCCAGATTGCTAAAATAATCGAAGATGATGAGATTATATCCATTGGAATCATCGGCTCTATTAGATGAGTAATCACACTTCCATACTTAGATGAAATATTTGTTATGATTATGATTAAGGGGAGTTAAGTTGTGCACCTATGAATTTAAATTATTTTTATAACCTGAAAGAACCTTTCTTCCGAGTAATTACATACATATGTACATTGTTGGAAACGTGGATATTTTACAGTTGTTCACTCTTACGTTTTACATATTTCATTTATCTGTATAGGAAGTTATAGTTATGAATACATGATGCAATTTTTCGAGTAATTAAAAAAAATATTTGGATAAAAATTTGAAAAACTCAAATCATATTTTGAGACGATTATTGTTGTGGCATGAATTCAAATGAAAGATTACCATTCCGTTCGGTTACAATGAGAATGAAAACCATTCACGTCATGTTGAGCTGTTCGGGAAAGAAATCTCAATTTCGCATTGCATATGAGACTATGAGTCGATGCGATGGTCTATCTTCTTCAGCACCCAAGTAATTTGACACTTGGCGATTGTTTAATGTTTGTAACGAACCTGCAATAACTGTCAAGCTTCGTGTCACTGTACCTACTTTTTGTTTGTTGTGCTAACCGGCCTCGCATATCACGTTTATCAGTAAAGTTTAAAAATATTTTAGTATCTGTACATTTAATTTTGCTACATCGTTGATGTTGTAAGATGATGAATGAGAATACATCACACCAGAAACAAAAACTACGTAAGATTGCAAGAATGTAACACACGTGTGATACTATCTGTAAGAAAGTATACGAGCAGATAAGTATGATAAATAAGTTTGGAATGCAGTAGATCTCGATATGTGCATCTTTTATTGGAGATATTGCTAATTTGTTATGACATGTATTCGAGTAATCTAACTGAAATTTATGTAGGTGATACATTAAAATAGGTATAAGTATTGTTCATATAGGTAAAAATGTTTTTCCAAATGCAACGAAAATAAAAATTTGATTATTTAGGAGAGATTGAGTCTGTAGGTACAGATAGCCTTCATTTTTTTATTCGCTGAAAGAATACTTATCACGTTAAATTCATGAACATTGAGAGTTGAG
The DNA here is from genome assembly GCA_003261595.1 of Maconellicoccus hirsutus. Classification (NCBI taxonomy): domain Eukaryota; kingdom Metazoa; phylum Arthropoda; class Insecta; order Hemiptera; family Pseudococcidae; genus Maconellicoccus; species Maconellicoccus hirsutus. The sequence goes on from QBDW01005075.1 coordinate 66,104, forward strand.
AGTTGAATCATCTTTTCACGTAAGCAGAAGCACGTAACAGTTAAGCATTTCAATTTGAAGAATGAATGATGAATAAAATAAAAAGTGAGTATACTTAATTCGACTTCACTATAATCAAATCGCGATGTGCCATCTATTGTTATAATTGTTTTCTGGTAAGGTAGATATGCAGTATTGGGAATAAGGTTAGATACCTTGGCGTACTCGAAAATAACAAATATCACATTTATTCGTTCTTTTTTCCAACAATCATCATTTTAAATCTTACGCTTTCAAATCTCAAGGATTTATTCGTAGATGAATTCCATGAAATTTCAATCAAATCTTTTCGGAATGACAAGTATCAGTGAGTTACACCTCGATACTCCACACTTCTCAATTCCCTGTTCTGAATTGCTGGTTCAAAATGTTTTAAATAATAAAAATCTAATTTTTCAACTTTCACAAGTTTATGCTTCCAAAATTTCAATCTATTTCTGGTTGCGCTGTTCGACATAAACGCCAATCACAACAGAATACCATTTGCCTTCAAATTTGTCATAAAACTTCACGAATACGACATTCTCATGTGAATCATGATATGAACATTGAACACATACACTATTTTCTTAGTTCATGGAATCGATTCATTATTTCAGTAGGTAGTAGGTAGTAGGTACCTATACTCTATGGAGGTGTTTGAATTGAATATTTTAAAAATAAGTAGGAGTAGGTAAATATTTGTTAAAATTCATGAAAATTTAATTACCTAAACACGGATACCTGGTACTTAAATTCACGATAATTTTCACACTAACGATGCGTCACAAGTTCACTATCACAATAAATAGCTATAAAATCACAAGAGTAATGTAGCGGCACGTGCGAAAAAAGCAGCCGCATTAAAACGCGCGAAGGTGATGTCGAATAAAATATAAAACCAAATTTTATTATTACACCTCTTATTATTACTTCGCGAGCACGTTATCACATCAAAATATAACAATTTCTATCACATGTTATCCACTGCGATCACAATGAAAATTAATGCATTTTTTCATGAACTACACCCCAAATGTACGCAGAAACGCGCGATTTTCTTTTAATTTTCACTGATAGTAAACCATCATAAGCGTTGCGGAACAGCGAAGACGACGGAATAATGCTAATTAGGAACATGGGTACAGCAGAACAAAACCAGTTACAAGATGCAAGGTCAACCAATCAAAGTTACCATTGTTGCGTTAACGTTGCGCTGACCTCCTGGAGGTCTTCTTACCAACTTCTGCTTTTTCTGCTACCTTCGCTAGATGAAAAAAAAAATACAACCACTTCCGAGGCAACTTCGTCTTCCAATCACCTTCGATTGCTGTCAGAAAGGTCATTTCCATCATACCCCTCTCAATTTATACCTTACGATTGGGCATTTTTTCACACCTTTTTTATGCAATAATATTGGAACTAACAACTTACGTGATAATGCTCATGTAACATATTCGTATAAATTCTCGTATCTATCTAGATTCGTATTTTTTTGATAGCGTTCTATTTTTTTATTATATCCAAGCTGAAGTTCCTAATTGCATCAATATTTTTTTACTTTGGCAATTGCTTCTGCTTATCCATCTTTTCACAAACTCATCTAACACAGTTTTATTTTTGCTAATTGACTAATAATTATGACCAAATAGAAGACTTTTATCAAAGACGACTCACAGTATCGTGGATTTTAATATATGAATTTATTTCAACTTCGTTTTATTTTCCATTTCTAGCGATAATTAAAAAAGGAATTTCTACGAATATCGTATATCTTCAGTTCTACACCGCATAGGTGGGAGTTTTTTTCATGTTGTGCGAAGGTGAGACCGGAACTATTGTAAATAAATTCCGAGATATCATTCAGGGTCATTGTTTCATTGAGAATCAATCAAATTAACGCTAAGATATGATCGTTTGAAATGCCCCAAGCATAATGTATTTTTGATTTCTTGTCAGGTACCTAATACCTACTACCAACCTACCTCATTACTTATTGTATTACCTAGTTATCTGCCCACATTAATTCCTCTAACGCTAGTATAATAACTTATTCACGTCCCACAAAAAGATTAAATAATTATTAAATGTGGTTTTAATCATTATTAGTAAATTTTACAAATTTTAAGGAAATGAATTTCAAGTTACAATACCTAGCTAACTTTTGTACTAAATTGAAAATAACCCACAAATCGATTTTTTCGGATCATTCAATCGAAATTGCAAATCTTTTTCAAGTTTATGGTTGAATAAGTGAAAGTTGTAATTTGATGGTACATTATCTCACTGTATGTTAATGACTACAACTACGAAACCGGTAAGGACGAAGACGTCGAAACTTCAGGTCCAATAATAAAATCAAAATAAGAAACAAATTATAACGTAATAAAAGCCACAGGTAAATAGCGCCTATAATTTCAATGTAAATAGTATATTATATGCACCGAGTCACCGACGGTAGGTTTCAGCAAATGTGTACATGGTAGATACATTTGTAGAAGATCAGTAAGTAACATGTAAAAAAAACATTGATCAGAACTTAATTCTATGAAATATGACAGACGTGTACTGTTACTTCATTCGAAGTCATTAAAAAAACAACATATTAATTATTTCATGCACCATACAACTGGTTCAGAAACAGTTTTGAAATATAAAATATGTGATGGCGGTGTTTATTTACGTTTATGAATTTTCTTACCGATAGAGTTCAATGCATCTTCCATAAGACAACGTTTTGTGATAATTTCGTTCAATACAACTCGCAATTGTTCACTAATTAAACACATCGAATTATCGAAATTCACCGATATTTATTATGATTACACATTTTGCCGGCAAACTGCTCATTGCTGGTGGACATATCCCAGTGAATAAAAGAGAAAGTTAACACGGCTCCGACGTTGAAGCATTACTACTTTTTTAATGTACTTCACGTTCTTTCTTCGACGCAAATTGTTTATTTAATTCACTTTCACTGAGGCGACGAGAATGTTTCTTTTCGTAAGCAATATATACAAAGAACTGAAGCTAAATCGTATTAACTTGTTACGCGGATAAATAAGTACACATTCATCGCATAATTACAGTGTCATATTATGCAAACTTATTCGTTAATTTGTTTAAAATTAAACAAAAATTATGAAGTTTTAATTGCATAATGCAAAATCATGGTAGATTCATTCTTTCATACATTTCTTTCGCGCTTTTTCAACAATATTTACTTCTCATGCAAAAATTGATCGTCAGGAAGATATTTTTAGTGAAATTCGTAAATTTGAGTATTAAAAATTATACACTTGCTTCTCGAACAGTAATTCTACAACTTCTGTACATTATATGCTGTTTACTTACCACTTTCACATGGATACCTTACCTATTGCATGTATTTGCACTAAGGCCTACGTGCATTTGCTATTACGAAAATAATGTCGTTATTTCAAACTCTCATGAAAATTCATAAATGAAAAATCCCGAGAGAGATTCAATTTGCCAATTTAGTAAACAATATCTTTCATTGAAAAGATGAATACGAATCATACGAATCAAGTAAATACTAAGCAGCAAGTACTCAGTAAGTGGATAAGTAAGTACCGACTTGAAATATATATGTAAATCATGCAAGACATCACTCAATGTCTTTAAATTAGGATGACAGAAAAAATTCATCATGAAAATAGAATGCATTTTTCCATCATCACCTGCATCTCTGATTTAGAAGAAAAAAACAGATTAAGACTTGAGAAAAGTCTCGAAAAAAATGCAAATTTCATTTGAAGATAAAAAAATTAAATTTATCTTTATAATATGTACATGCAAGTACAAAAGAACACACAATACATTTATCTCGAATAGTACAATAATAAATAAATGTATTAGCACAGGAACCAAGTATCAACAAGATAATTAATTATTCCAATGTTTTCCTTGCCGATCTACTAACATGATTTAAGACCTGCTTCTAGTTCTTCTTCTGCGACGAGAATGCTCTGTATCACGTCTAGATTTGTATTCTGGAGTTTTGCTTTTTCGTTTAAATTTCATTGATGTTTTGTCGTCTGGTTTTCTAGATTTCTTGTTAGACATTGAGGAATCGGAATCATATGCATAATTGGATGAGTCTTTATTTTTTTTACTAGTAGATGCATACGTCGATTCACGTTTTTTTTTTGTATTAGAATCCGAATGATCACTATCAGTTTTTTTCTTTCCTGATTGAAGCTGTTTACTTCTATCATCACTATAATGATATTTTTTGGCTTCAGTTCGATAATTGGAAGTTGATTCAATGCCGCGAGTTTTGTCTTTTGTCATTTTAATATTTTTTGAATCAATTTTACGACTGACTTGCTTTCTAGCGTTGCTACTTTCGTCAGAATCAGAACTATTTCGAGATCTGCTGGATAATGTTTTTTTTTTAGTCGTTTCTCTATCGCTGCTATAGTTGCGTTTTCTAGAAGGATTTAATTGACGAGGATGACTCTGTTTCCTTCTATTTTTTGAGCCTGATTCCTGTTTTTTATATCTATCATTCCGCATTTTTGGATTCCTTGAGTTATCTGAATCTGAATCACTAGATACATTTTTACTTTTCACTTTCTCACCAGCAGATTTTATGTTGTTTTTACTACTTCTTCTATCATCATCTGAATCATCAGCGTCAGAATCACTAGAAGTAGGATTATTCTGTTTTTTCTTCTTTTTGGATGGAGGTGACTTATCATCACTACTATTATCGTCGCGTTTCTTTTTTTTATGTTTCTTCTTATCTTTTATCATTTTGCAGTAGTTTTCGATATCAATCTCACCATTAAGTTTTCCTAAACATTCAACAATCAATTGCTCCAATGATTTTGGTGGTTTGATCGGGGGTTCATTAATAATACTTATCGGTACCTGAAACCACAAAATTTCATAAAATAGACTGGCATAAGAATATTAGTAAAAAGAATATCATAAACTAACACCATCAGGAAACTTCAAATGAGTCCGTTGGAGCAGCAATTTCTTTTTTTCAATTTCTTTTTGTTTGATGGTGGTTAAAGGGTCCTCTAATGTTTTTCTACTGAGATCAGTTTGACAATGGGAAGAGCTTTTGTCACTTCTGATAGAACGCATATCTAAAAAAAAAAAGGGTTGAAATAGTTATGCATAGAATTTAGTCAAATACCATAGAATATGCTGAGTTACTCACAATTCTCAGGCGATGGCGGCTTGAAATAATTTTTATCTATTGCACGCCCCAGTAAGTATTCTTCGGGATCAACCTCATTAGGATTTTTACCATACATCCAGTCCATTTCAGAATGGAATATTTGATTTTCTCACCAATATCAAGATTTAGCGGAAGTTTTCACAGTATGCCTATTTATAAAACGAAGGGAATTTGTTCTACGTCGTTTACTATTTAACCACAGGAACAGCAAATTAGTAATGCAATAATGCAACAATATACTAGATTAAGTAAAGTAAGCAAACATCATCACAAACACTGATTGAACTTGGATGAAACTTCCAAATTTTCAATTTTTTGTTATCACTATCATCATTTATCAGAAAGGGAAAGAAAAATCAGTGCTTGCGAGTTACGAGTACAAAAATTTTCACGATATTCATAATTTATTTAAGATTATTCAAAATGTACCACTGAAGGAACTGGTTCATTTAATTGGTCAGGTTTACAATTATTTTTTCTTCAAAATGTTACACTGATGTTACATTCAATCCATTGATTGGTTAGTATTTTTGACTTATTTTATCAACAGTGACCTTTCTTATCAAGTTGAATCAAGTATCACTTATCAGCAAATTAAATTGTATATGTATATTAATTTTTGAAAATCAAATTTTCCTTTTAAAGTTTATAACTACCTACAGTTTTAGAAAGTTTTGTTTCCTTTCATAAATAATTCACAATTTTTGCATTCGATTGTTTCACAAATGAATTTGAAAACCGGTTTGTTAATCGGAACGAATCCGAAAAATATTGCTCATCTTTTCAAATCCTCCGCTCATGTTAATTCTCTCAACACTTTATACATAAAATTGATCTCAAATACGATTTTGGAGTCTCTATTGTTGAGCAATATAAGTAATGTAGCGGCAAATAAAGAATCATTTCGTAACATCGTTTTTGATTATTACAGTCATTTGAAAATTTTCGAACATTTAGACGTAAGGGTATTACTCTCCAATTTCAATAACTTTGATCAGTTTAAAGTCAATACGAGTAAACCAATTGACATCATTTATTGTGATTCGTCTTATTCGTCGACGGCTGTTGACACATTCGTTAACAAGTGTGTTGTAAATAAATCAAAAAATTGTCAAATTTCTTCGTTTCGTGTGGCGGATGGTGATAATATATGTAATCTCACTAAAGAGAACGATGATTTTAAGAAGTACGATTATGTAGTCATGGGAGGAACTTTTGATAGATTACACATTGGACATAAATTATTATTAAGTGAAGCTATACTTAGATGTAACAAACGGCTTACGATCGGTGTTTGTGATGATTCCATTCTAAATAGTAAGTGGTACTTCATTTTTATTAGTGTATGGATGTCATATTTTTAAATGTATTTGTTTTCTTTCTTTAGCCAAAATTTTACCAGAATTTATCGATGATTGCGACACACGTATAAAAGGCTTAAAAGATTTCTTATACGACATAGAACCTCTACTTGAATATAATATTGTCCCAATAAGTGACATATATGGACCAACCAAAGAAGATCAATCACTGCAAGTAAATAATTTGCGTTTGGTACCGATTTTTCATTTCCAAAAATGTGGTTCTAATGGGTTCTCTAGATGATAGTTGTTAGCAAAGAAACAATTCGAGGAGCAGAAAAAATCAACGAATATCGTGAAGCTAATGGTTTAAGTGTACTTGATGTCATTCCGATCAACTTGATTGAAGCATTAAAAAAATCAGAATTTGAGGAGGATAAAATTAGCTCTAGCACTAGGCGAATGCGTTTATTAGGAGAACTATTGAAACCCCCTGCTGTAGGTATTTACTCTTATGTATTGTTCTTATTAAATACATATTCATTTCAACACATAATATTCCACTTTTTTAAATATTCCTTCTCAGCCTCAACCAAATCTTCCTGCCAGCCCTTACATCATCGGGTTAACTGGTGGAATTGCTAGCGGGAAATCGTCGATCTTGGAACATTTGAAAAATTTAGGATGTGTCAGTATTAATTGTGATCATCTGGCACATCAAGTGTATGATGTCGGTTGTCCTGGATATGAATTCGTAGTACAAACATTCGGTACTTCCGTGCTGAACGAAAATGGAACGGTAAACAGAAAACATTTGGGAAACGTTGTATTTAACGATAAAGTGAGAAATAATTCAACGTTCAAACTAATATCCTCAAAATTAAACTAAAATTAATTTTCTTTCCAAGGAAAAATTAAAACTATTAAACGATGGTTTGTGGCCACTTATACTGAAAAAAATTAAAGAAGAAATACAGTCTTTTCGTATTCAAAACAAAGAAATAGTCGTAATAGAAGCTGCTTTATTGATCCAAGCGAATTGGTACAATGAATGCCACGAAATTTGGACCTGTATTATTCCACCGGATGAGGTAAACGATTGAAAAAATTAGCAAGAAAACGTGTACTATCATATTTCACTGATAAATTTTTTTAGGCTATCAAACGTTTACAAACGCGTAATCGTTTATCAGTTGAAGAGGCTCAAGCTCGTATCAGTACACAACTAAAAAATAAGGAATACATTGCTTATTCAAATGTAGTCTTTTGCACATTTTGGGATATCAGTTACACCAAACATCAAGTAGAAAAAGCTTGGTGTAATCTTAAAAAACGTATAACTTTACCTGTTCGATAAAGAATGATTTATCGCAGAAAATTCATTTTTTCTAAGTATAATAAGTTTTACTCGGTTTTTGTTCTAATATTTTGTGGTACAACATTTTAATGTGATATATGCGTTATGGATGAGTGTTTATACATAATTAAAAAAAATTGGACGAAAAATAAAACATTATAATAATCTTTAATAAATTCATATTTGTGATTAATCTAATATTCTCACTAATTTCGTATCATTATGGTATTCAAGTTTATTGGCTGCTAGAAGTTTCAAAGCATGTGGGTATAATTCATGTTCACTTTCTTTGATTCGCTCTGTTAATGATTGCACAGTATCATCAGGACGTATAGGAACTACCCTTTGATCTATGATACCTCCTGAATCAACTTCGTTCTATGGAAAAGAAAAAAGTAAAATAAAAAATTAGTCTTGAAAAAAAAACAATGAATACAACTTACTTCAACGAAATGTACGGTGCATCCGGTAAATCTTACTCCCGCTTTTAAAGCTTGTTGCTGGGGATTTAGTCCTTTGAAGGAGGGTAACAACGAAGGATGAATATTTATCATTTTACCATGATATTTGTCTACCAAAGTATTAGATAAAATATGCATATATCCAGCAAGGCAAATAATGTCAATTTTTTGTGCCATGAGTGTATTCACAAGATAATTTTCATAACGTGAAGGCACACTGCCTTTTACTTCAACTACCTAAACGCATTTCAGTTTTATCAGAATAATTGAAAAGCAAGTACCTATAATTAAATTAGAAAATAATTGTTTTACTTCACACGGGATTTTATATTCTTTAGCTATTTTAATTCCATTCACACCAGCTCGACTCGAAATAACATAGACAATTTCAGCGGGGGAATGCGAGTCAAACATGGTGCTTTCAATTAGCGCCTGAAAATTAAAAAATCCTTTTCATTATTTTTCAATTACAACAAGTATAAATAACAATAACCTTTAGATTTGAACCGGTTCCAGAAATCATTACGGCAACGCGTTTAGCTGAAGAACGTTTAGGATTTAGCAAAAGGGGTACAAATGGCATCATTGCATCGCACAAATTCGTTTGAAAGTCGTTAACAACCACTGATGGTTCGCTTTCTGTCAAACAAAACAGTACATAAGGGGGAAAAAATTGAAATTGAAATATAAAGAAAGCAGCTATAAAACTACAAGATTAGATACCTGAATCTTTCAGCATTACTTCACCAATCACATTTGAGTCTAGTAACTCCGCAACTTGCGATGCATTTTCTGGGGCTACTATCACTACACCTCCAACTCCGCAATTGAAAGTTCTCAACATTTCATTCGTAGATAAATTCCCTTTAAGAAAGTAATAAATTATTTGAAAATTTTTTGATAGTTAAAATTAACATTTATGGACCGAATTATACTAACCAATCGTTGCAAGCCACGCAAATACAGGTGGTACATTCCACGCTAAACCGTCTAACTCAACTTTCATATTCGGAGGTAAAACTCTACCAATGTTTCCTATTATACCGCCACCCGTTATATGAGCAAAAGCCTTGATAAGGTTTTTCTCGATCAGAGGTAAAATTTCTTTCACGTATATTTTGGTTGGAATTAAAAGTTCTTCTCCTGAAGTAAACAGGCGAAATATTTAAAAAATAACGCATAAGTGAAGTATAATACTTGGCACGTTGATCGAAGGAAAAAATAACCTATAGTTTTTCCGTCAGGGCTGAAAGTCGCGGGATAAGATAATTTTTCGAATCGATCTTTTATTATTTTCCGAACAAGGCTGAATCCATTAGAATGAACTCCGCTGGATGACAAGTAAATAACTTTATCTCCTACTGCGACACCTTTAGGTAACATCTTGTGCTGTTCTATCACACCTACTGCAAATCCAGCTAAATCGTAATCATTATCTGCATAAAAACCAGGCATAACGGCGGTTTCTCCACCTAAAAATTTTAGAGAAACGTTATTCCATAATATACATCAAAGTACTTACTACTAGCTTCTTTTCGTTAAGCCCGACATACCAACTAAAGCGCATTCAGCAACTTTGCAAGCATTTATTATGCTATTGATCACTGTTTTAAACAAAGGTTTATCTAAACGGCCACACGAATAATAATCGAGGAAAAATAAAGGCTTGGCGCCATTCGCCAAAATATCATTAACACACATTGCTACCAAATCTTGTCCAATTTTGTTATGATAATTGTATTCTTGGGCAATCTGAGAACAATTATGTTTGGTTTTATCACGTTTACTAGGAATGAAAGAGGTAATATTACTTTCGTACTTTTAATTTTGTTCCTACACCATCGCATCCCGATACCAAAACAGGCCGACTATATTGTGACAGTTTAGCATCGACGAGTGCTGCAAAACCCCCAATAGGTGAAATAGAAGTACTTCCTTCGTAGGTAGATTGAATGGAACCTTCTAATTCTCGAACAACACTATCGCTATCCGAAATATCGACACCAGCTTGTCTATACGTTGTTCTTCCGTATTGCATAATGTCCCTATAAACCAATGACATTATGGCTTTCAAGTCCGAGTTATAAAACATGATAACAAATAGATTCGTTACACGCACCTAACAACTCCTTTCCATCCAATATCCGCTCGAAAATGCGACCCTTCAAATTGTATGAGCTTACATAGTTCGGTAGCTTTTAATGCAGCTTTAAGTAACGCGTTATCCAACGCGACGATAATCAAAGCACGTCCCCCAGCAGCCATTACTCGATGGCCACTCATATACGTATTTCCGTGAAAACAGACAACATCGTGGTATGATTCAAGGTTTTCGAGACCTGAAAAATTAATAAAAATGGTAACCGAGAACAAACCAAGTAAAAAATTACTCGATGAATTACAAAATACCTTCAACAATTTGATGTTCGACTACTTCGAATCTCCTTTCAGGATATCCTTCGCAAGCAATTACAATACCAATGCAAGCTGATTGCCATTTCCATCTACAGTCGCGAGCTAACAGATTACCTTTGCAGCAACCCTACACCAACGGTATAGGTTAGGTACATATTTCTTTACGATTTTTGTTTGTAGGACGTGAAAAAATTTTGAAAATGATTCGTACTTCAATGATGCAGAAGAGATCGCTTTTCAATAATGGCATTAATACTTCCGTTTCCGGATCACCAAATCGGCAATTAAACTCTAATACTTTAATTCCTTGCTTGGTTATCATCAATCCGGCATAAATAACACCTATAATTATTTATTCTCAGTTGGACTAATTTGACTTCTGCGATCTTCATTTTAGGGAAAAACAACGAAAAGAATAACTCACCCACGAATGTTCTAGATTCGCTATCCATGCCTGCTATAGTTTTTCTAATAATTTCCTCGATAAAAGTCATTTGTGCGTCATTCAGATGATACGGGCCATAAGCACCCATTCCTCCGGTATTAGGCCCTTTATCACCTTGCAGCAGTCTTTTATGATCTTGAACCGGTGGCATAATTTTATAATTCTTGCCATCAGAAAACGCCAACACCTGTTCAGGAAAAAATTCCAATAAAAATAATTTTTTTCAAGCCATCAACTAAAGAGAATTTATTCATACTGAAACTTCTTCGCCTTCCAAACGTTCTTCAATAATAATACCTCGAGTCTTTGAGACTTTATCGACGGCTTCTTCTGCCTCTTTCGCGTTATTAGTCACATGGACGCCTTTGCCGGCGGCTAAACCAATATCTTTGACAACTAACTGTTTATAAGGTGTTCCTCTAAACGAGACGCCAACGATGAAATAAACGGATCCTTTATGAAATTAAGTAAAAACTTAGGCCTACCTTCTAATGAATTGTTTGGCTTCAGTGGTATTTGTAAAAAAATGCCATCGTGGAGTGGGTATGTCATGCCTTTCCATAAATTCTTTTGCCCATTTTTTGTCGAATTCTATAATAGCAGCTTCGACAGTCGGCCCAAAACACATTATACCCTCCTTATGGAGAGCATTTGCTATTCCTTGTTCCAAACGATCTTCAGGTCCAACAATCACTAGTGATATCCCCTGCGATTTTATGTAAGGAACTATTTCCTGTTAAAAAACAAAAATTATTCTCTTTTAGTTTTCTCCAGCGAGACTTATTAGATGTAATTTGCCTACTTCAATCGCGTTCGTTCGTAAATTAACATTAACAGTCTTTTTACATGACTCCGTACCGCCATTTCCAGGGATAGCAAAAATTTTAAAGACCTTTTTAACGAAGAAAAATCACTTTAAAATAGAATAAAACTCAAATTAATACGTAATTTGAACAGAAATTTACCCATGAAGATTCGCTCAATTTCCAACATAAAGCGTGTTCTCTACCGCCCTTTCCAAGTACTGCGATTTTACCTGAAGTACCTTGCATTTTTCAAAATTCTCGAAAATCAATGAAACTTTAATCGATTTGATGCGCCGAAAATTTTTGAAACACGTTAATAGTTGACGAAAAATAAAAACCGATTATATAATGAATTGCTGAACTTTCAAACGGCATGTTCGTAATGGACAATAAGTTGAACCGATTACTGATCTTCGTTAATTTTCAAATCAGCGAAGGTCGGTACAAACATTATCCCGTAAACTATTCACCTATCCGCTTATCATAGGTTATCGGTATTTTCTTTCTAATTTAAACCTGTTCGAGATAACAATCGTTTTTTATCTTTTGACGTGAGTTGTTCAATGAAACACTGCAATAGTCTTTGTTACTACCTTGCTCATCGAAGTAAAGAATAAAGAGAATTCAAACAATTCGAATTTTTCATGTTTAATGCGTTTTCTACACAACAAAATCAGTTAATAAATGTAAAATTCACAAACTGCAATTCCTATTAAATAAAAAAAAAACAACAAAATATTTTTCGTACTAGAAAAAAACAAAACAAAAATTTGAGATACAAAGAAATAAAGTCATGAAAAACGAAACTTAATCACAAAAGTAAATATGAACACAATGATAAGGAATATCTTATAACAATACTAAAGAAAATACAACAAATCTCTCAAATTTTCCTTGGCAGGAGCATGAACATGCTGGCCGATTAGATATGCGAGTTTATGAGCATACTGTAACATAAATTGAAATAAAATTAAGTACTATAAAATGCGTTTATTTACTAGAAAAAAATGCTTGCGTATAATACGATAGATCGATAATTATACGTGACGTCATAGTTACATTGAACACTTGGTAAGTGAGAAATATGTTTTGTATGAATATTGTTTACCAAGCACGTTTGTTGTTGACAAGCAACATGAAACTTGATATGGAATTTAATTTTTATGAAATCGACGATAAAAAACTACTCGCGTCAATGATGCGATCTTAAATAATTTATCTTGATTAAGTCAAGATCAAAATTAAAATACACATTTTAAGAATACTCTATTCAAAAAAAAAAAACGTAAAATAATCTTACTTGACACGGCGCCGGAACACGAACTGTACCGCTCCAATTATAATATAAATGAGTCATTTTGTAGCTGAGTCTTTGAATTTGATCTGGGTTAAGATCAGATGTATCTTTTACGACTACATAATGGGTGGGAGAAACGGTACCCTAAAATTACAACCGTTAGTGGATGCTAATAAGCATTAAACACTCGATAAATTTTCAACCAGACAACACCAACCTGTCTGACATTTTGAGACACCAAGAAAAAATCGTACCAGTCTCTTCTAGTAATGTCATGATCCATCACAGTTCCCGGCGGAGGATTACCGAATTGTCCTCTCTAAAAGCACGAGTCAAATAATAACTCAGCAATCGAGATGCTCTTAGTTCATCGCAACCTACCTCACAAGAGTAAATACGAGCAGAAATTCTTTTCTGAACAACAACATACGTCAGCATTGGCTCATAATCCGCACTAACAGCTGGAAACATTCTTTCGAACTGAGGAACTTCGAAGTCCCTAACAGTCTTCAATTGACCGTCGCCTACTCCATCTCTGAATACAACTATCCTCTTTGGGAAACCGTTGTTCATCTGTTTGAACCACGTGTTACAATCGAATCGACGGAAATACGAAATTGAACGGGATACCGACCTTATACCACTGTTGTAGATTATCTCTCAATAGTCCAGTAATTACGTCGGAAATTTCTTGGCCTCTGTGATGAAACGCCGAACCGGAAGTCCATCTTGTACTCGCTGTATTTAGAGACGATACCAAAGCTACAACGCTCTGCGTTTTCTTCAACGCTTCGTGATACGCATCAATGCCACAAAACATAATTCCTTCCTGAAAATTCGCAGAAAAAAATTAACAACATTTTTAAAAATTTTCTCTTCACGATGAAATTCTTACCTCTTTATATGGTAACGGTATTCCCCATAAGGTGCCGCCAATTTTACAATTTATTTGAAGCATTATTTTCACAACGATCGATCTCAGTGCTCCTGGTTTCGACAAGGTTTTCGAATTTATTACCTAGAAAAAAAAAAACACTAAATTTCATCTATTCTCAAATAGGCGGAATTACTGCGAATGAAATTACTTGAGACGCAAGGCCCAAATCAGCATTGCACAATTTCTTCACGGCAGCATATCGATCGTCTCTTTGTGTAGGAAAAATCACTACAACTACTTGGATGTTTTCTTTCATTAATTGCTTAATCTCTTCGCAGTAGGTACGAGCATTATCGTTACCAATAGACTTAATAATAGGTCTATTGATAATAATTCCGATATTTCTCGAGATCTGTTTCACCGTTTCGATAAAACTTTGCATATACTTGGTGTCTCGATTCACGTGAATAATCGCCCAATTTTTCAAATCGATCTAAAATTGAAAAATAGTCTTAAACCTTGATACAAGATTGATTGTAAGGTAATTACTTACGGCGCCCAAAACGGCGTTATTGGAAAGCGCTCGATTCCAGTCAGCAGTCGGTTCTTGAACGGTTCTACGATTACCAAAGCACACCTTTTCTGGGTCTAAAACTCGAGCTTTCAAATCGACGGTGGTATCCGGCAGTCTTAACCCCCAATTAGTTAAATGAGCCGCCGCATTCGGATTCTCTGAAATGTCGATTTTTTTTTCAATCTTTTTCACCTTTTTTTTTTCTTTAAAGTACGTTTATTAGTTATAATAACCTTTTATTCCACGTATGAATTCTCTCAACGCTACTTGTCGTTGATTCGGAGTACATCGAGTGAATTCGGCGACATCTTTCATTAGTTTATAGTTATTCCTCATCTCCTCGGTTAATCCGGTAGGGCAACAAAGTTCCGGTACCAAGTATAGCAACACGTCAATATTTTCCTAATGAAAGAAAATTCGGGTGGTAACTTTTTTCTTAAAGATTAAACAAAATCAATTTCTTTTCTTACTTTGCCGATGGGCTTCCTTTTGATTCGATGTACCAATAGAGGTTGGCTAGTATCTTGAATCGTTATATCATATTGGGATTTATAATAACTCATGTAAGTTACCTATAAAAATAGAATATTTATATAACGTTTGCATTTTCAGATAATGTAACATTAAAGCATAAAGATTACACGACAACGTGGAATTCACCTGTTCGCCATTTCTATCAAAGGTTGACATAGGGTTCACTTCGAAATCGACATCATCTACTTTATAAACTTTATTATTATATGTCGTAATAACTGACTGGCCGATGAACGCCGTGGTAATAGCATCTTTTATGGCCATACCATCTCCGGAATGACCCGATCGATACACGCTGATAATTTCGCGTCTTAAAATAGGAAAAAATTTCAGTACGGTTTACATGGCTCCCAAATCATTGAAAATAACGTGAAGCTGAATTTACATTATTTCCGAACAACGTTGGTCTCGCAAAACACGATGTGACGCGTCTAAACATAACTGTATGCCGCCTTCGTATTCTTCTACAGCGGTAACACAACCAGGCCAAATTGATAATCTACAAAATGATCATCAAGTTTTGCACGCTCGTTCAAACGTTATAACAGAATATTTCAATAGATTACTTGTGCTGCTGAATTTTAATCACTTTATCCGGATTATAATCTGATCTTCCAAATTTAACTAGCCGTAATTCGCTCATAATTCTTTTGAAAATTATATTCAAGATTTGCCTACAGTCATTGAAATTCTTCATTCTCTTGTACTTGAATATCACCTCTACTTCCATATTGCTTTTAAGTTGGCATTTCTCACGTACAATCTATAACACGAAAATTGTACGGAGTAGAGAATACACGCATAGAACGTTATCTCACACTTACATCTTGACTCAATTTCGTTGGCGAGAATAACAAGGAACCACCGTCGAAAATCTTTATAGGAGCGTGTTTCTTGAACGTTGCATTCACAGCGAAAGTTCTCTCCTGGCGTGAATCAACTCCGGGTTCGAAATTTACTTCGTATTCGCAAATTCCTTTATCAGGATCCAACAACTCAAGTTTCACGTAATTGGCAGACGCATCGATTCTATAGATACAGGATGTTGAAAACACGAGGCCACGATAAACATTAACACAATAATACTAACGGTCTTCCCGAGGTTCCGTGTTTTCGTACAGGCTCGGATCGTTCTCTTTCCGCCCCTCTTGGTGGACTTCTTTCGATGGACATCGTGGATACACTTTCGCTCAAAGATTTCGTTTTCCTGCGTAAAATTAGCCATTAAAACGATAAAAATGGAAAATTTGCGAAATGAATGAATCATACTCTGTTATCAGCTGTAACAAAGCAGCGCGACCTCTTCCTCCGCTCCTCGCAGATTCAACTGGCCCTGGTGCAGCTGGTATATCGCTCTTTGGGCGTTCATCTGAGGTGGACGCAATTGGTGAAGGAACTGGCACAGCATCTGCGTGCTGTTCGGGTCGCGATGCAGGTGGTATCACAGGTTTCACATCTTGCATCGTCGCAGCAAGTTGCTGAGCAAAAAAACCTCTTCCTCTTGATGTACGCGGCTGAAAAAATACACCGTTTAATACAAAAGTTAGAAAACTCTACCGGGGAAAAAACTCCACGAACTTCATTTTCCGAAACTTGGGAACAGATTTCGCTCGGAGCTTGGCTACTCTCCGGTGATGGAACACCTCGAAGAAGCTGGCCTCTGCCGAATGATGGAGGCTCCTAAGAAAATACGACCAAGTATTATCAAATGAATAGAAGAACAATTCGCGTATGATGAATGATTTACCTGAGTCGCTTCCGGTTGAGCGATCAAACGAGCGAACAAAGCAGCTCGTCCTCTTCCGCGACCGGGACCGTTCTCGTCGCTCATCTTTGAATTAATTAGTCGCTTTCATAACACGATGATTTTCTGTAAGCATTCATCAGGTATTAGACTAGATCACCGTACAGTCAATTCAATAACACATGATATATTTGGGAACTAATTCATTTAAAAACTAGCATGATAATAGATCGAACGCAAACAAGTTACAAAAAGAACTACTCCAACTCAGAGTAAGATTTTAATGTTCTTTTCCCACACGATTCTGCAGTAAATCGTTATCACTTTTACTCCTTTCTACTCGGAGTTACTTGGGAGTAGGCAAAAAAAAAACACCCAATTACGCAGTTTGTACTTCACACAATCATCAGGTAATTTTTCAAACTTAAAAAGGAATTTTCAAAAATTTTCATTCTCAACAACGGAAATGACGGATTTGACAACCACAAATTCGAACCATACTTACGCGAAGCAAGATCTTGATGAAAAATTTTCCTACCGAGTATTAATTCAATTAGTGGAATCGAAATTGCTACGTTAAAATGAGACCAAAGATAATAAATCACTGTAGTGAATTCCGCTGAATTTGAGTAACTTAATAGATTTAGATAAAGAAGGAAATGTGGCAAGGTTTAAAATGGCCGTTCATTATCTTGATCACGAGTAACATAATGAAGTGGCAGGAATGGGTAGTGGGGTAGAGTGGCGCACCAAAATGATTGCTGTGTGGCGGTGTGGTGGTGTAGCATGATTTATCATCTCACAGACGATGAACAAAATGATTGGAAGCGACAAGAGTGACGACAAGACGACATTGTGCGCATGCGTATTATACAACACGTGTTTTCATTTTTGCCTATGCCTTTCCATTTTTCAAATTTAAACATGCTTTCAAACTTCACCGTTTATTTTTGTTTGTTTTTCGTGATAATTTTATCATTTTATGTGAAAGATGTTCAAACGCCGGCTTAAAACTTGTGAAATTTGTGATATTCGAAATGAACATATTTATTTAAAATTTAGAATATAATCATCAGATCCGTCTGACCGCTTTTTTATAATTTTCGTGTTTAAGAAATTGCTCGACATTCGATAAACATGAGTTCGGTCAAGGGAGCAATGCGTTTAGTGGAGGAAAAATATGCTATGAATGAAATAGACATAATTATTTGGTCTAATAAGATAGATTTACTTGCTTTGTCAAACGTAAAAGGTAACCATTATTACTAGCGTCTGTTTTTCAACTTCATTTAATCATGCTGTTCAAAACCTAGGTGAAGTTTCTCTGCATCGCCTCGATTGGCAACGAGTGTGGACTTTACCACCTCCTGTTGAAGAACTACGTGTCACAGCTTTATCTTGGCGACCGGATGGTCGAGTTTTGGTGATCGCCTATAACAATCGTAAGCAATTAATCAATAGCAATTAAATGAACAATCTTGACTTTGTGAAATATCACTGCATAGGGGAAGTGCTGGTGGTTGATATTGAAAAAAAAGTTGTCGTACATACGATTCATGCATCTGATGATGTTTGTTTTATTCACTGGACTCAGGAATCTACTGAAAATTATAATAGATATGATGAATATTCCCGTACGGTACGTACAGATCCGTCAATCGTTAATTAACATTATATCGAATCATTATTCGAAGTCATTTTTGAAATTTTTCAGATGTCTGATGCTGAATCTGGATGTCTTTTAGAAACCGCTATACCTTCAAAAGATTCTACGGATATTTCAATAGAGAACTTTCGCAATATCAAAATTTATTCTCATTTAAATTTTCTATTAATTGGTCTTCGTACAGGTGAAATACACGTCTACGTGTTCGGTCTCTTCTGCTGCGGTGTTATAGACATTAAGCAGCATTTGCCGGCCAATGTCGAATGCACCGTACTTCATGCTGATATTACTCAAAATTTGAAATCTTTCGTAGCTCTGATGAATGTGAAACGCAATGATGTCAATAGTTTAACGTGCGTAGTCCTTGATACCAGACAGTTATTTGACAGATCTCAAGATTTATACACAATTTCGTCTAAACGTGGCACCATTCTAAATACCATTAATAATATAAATCGTTCGATGGTAAATATAATTGAAGCTCACGAACATATCGTTTTGCAAGAAATGCAAATGCAAATATTTGAATATTCAAAAGGCAAAGAAGAAGGAACTCTTTCCGCCGAATTCATGGAATTATTGATATTTGGTTTCTACTCTGCGGAATTAGCAACATTTTTACTCAACGAATTATCTGATAAAAAGTTGAAAAAAATCAGTAGTTCAATCGAAGTGAGTCACTCGAATATTCAAAAACAAATTGTCCATCATTTAAGGCCCAGTATCGAAAAACTTTTATTCGAATTATCAATAATGCTCGGCTTATCTAGATTATCGCAAATTTTTCCAGAATCTAGGATTATTATCGATGAAGATACGATATACAGAAGTATGGTGGCAGCAGGTGCATTTTATATTAAAGCTAACAAAGTATTACAAATTTTAGAAAATTCTTCCATAAAATATAAAACATTTTTTCGTTGGCTGGGTTCGGTGGCTGCAATAATCTCAAACGATAGATCGGGAAATTCACCGTTTGAAGTTAATCAAAGAGAGATGAATTTTATATCTAATTACCTTTGTGAAATTGACAGTTCCACTCCGATCTTTGAAAAAGATGAATTGGGACAGTACTTAATTGACAAAGAAATCACTTCGAAGAATGTCACTTCATCGAAAAACCTTTGGCGGAAATTTTTATCGGATAATCCTTGTTTAGAAGACAATGAAATGATAATTTCTCGATCTTTTGATAATAAATCTTTAGTACAGGCTCATAAATACATGTCTGATAGTGTTGATGTTATATTCAAGAATTTTAACGATTATATTAAAAAAGACTTTCCCGTCAGTTACCAAAGTAATTTATTCTCATCTGATGTAAATATTATTCGTAAAGTCTCCGTTATCGAAGTTCCTAAACAAGAAAAAATTTTAATCGGTTTCATGAAACCGGCAAACGATAATAATTTATTACAAATCAGCGAAATATGTAAAAAACCCGACTGCCAATACACTACCAAAAATGCTACCGTATATTTCGAAGAAAACGAATACGGAAAATTCGACTTGATTGATTTACAATTCTACACAAACGAAATAATTTCTGTTTTACTTGAAAAGCCCGATTACCTGCATTCATTCTGCATTCAACTACCGATTGAAAACATCCAAACATTTTACAATCTAAATGAACCTCAAAATGTATTCTCGGTGATAGAAAAAGATTGTTTGAAAATCATCGAAAACATGAAATCGCTGAAATTCGCCGTCAGCGGACCTCGTCAAGTTTCTGTTATCGTGGCCGAAGACAGTCATCGAGTTCGTATTTTCGAAATGGAAGCGAACGATGAGGAAGAAAATGCGAACAACACCACGAATATGTCCGGAGACGAATCTAATGTATCATTAAAAATGACAAATACCGATGCGTCAATGGCGGACGATGATTTCGGTAATAATTCCAATTTCGAGGGAGAAGCTAAAGCTGATACATCAACGGGAACGGCGAATACTGCAGATGACTCCGATGACAGAATTCACGTCGAAAGTGGAGCAGTCGATTTTGGTGAAATAGACGTGAATACTTTGTCCCTGATATCTGATTTTACAAATATAGAAGATTTACTTTCTGCAAATAACGGTTCTTCGTTGGATACAGATTTAGAACGTGATATCGCAAGTTTAGTCATAACATCGGAAAATATCAAATCGACTAATACAACTATGCCTAATAATGGTGGTGGTGATTGCGAAAATTCTTCAAGTTGTCCTATGAACGTTGATCAAAACTGATTTTTTTTCGATTTTTTTAATTTATACATGTACGAAATGAAAAATACAATTTTTTACCTTCGTTTTTTTCTTTTATTCAAAAATTAACAAAAATATACAAATTGCCTGCAAATATAAACTTGAAAAAAATTCGTATCACAATACTTTAAGCTACAACGTTCAGCCTAATGTTGTACTGTTGATCCAATCCTATATACGAATCGGACATGAGGTAGATGCTTATCATCTGTGGGCCTAAATCAAAAGAAATATTGATTAAAAAATTGATAAGGCACTAGTCGAGCGATTAATTTACCAATGTTAAGAGGAGCTTGAAAGAATAAATTATGGAACACTTCCTTGCGGCGTCCAAATGTAAATCGTTTCATCGATATCAATTCTTTAGTTTGAACATAACCCAAAGTTAAGAACCAACTTTCATCCTTCGGTTTGGGAAATCTTGGCGCGTGAACTTTCAGATCTTTTTGTTTAGTTAACTGCGTCATTCTTAAATTAAAAACGTATTCTTTTCCCGCACTGACAGTGATAAGCTTAGACCAATCGATAATTTTGGTGACTGGCGAAGTCGCTTGCTAAACATGTAAATCATTCGAACAATAGAAACGGAACGATTACTACAAATTAAACTTATTTGATTACCTCATCTTCTAATTTCGTCTCCTTGATAGATTCTGATATTGAAAGATCGACTTGGATTTTTGGTAAATTACTCAATACTTCGTAAATCTGAATAAATTACGAAGTCGCATTAATATTTCAGTCGTAAAGATTTCATTCTTGAATAAAAATAAATCAACGTACTTTATTAATCTGAGTTTCGTCGAATTCGGTTTCGAGCATACTCAACAGAGCTCCATAATTATCGCACACTCTCTCACATAGCAACGGTAAAGATACGAGCGAGTTGTGATTATCGACGAATAGATGTACATGTCTCTGTTCCACGTAGGGTAAAGTTAACAAAGGATGATTTGTAATCCAACGACTTTGTATTAACATTTGCAGCAATTGCTGAGCACGTAAAGTTGAAACCAACCATCCACGTTCGCCACAAACGTCAATCATCGCCTAAAAAATTAAAATCACTCAAGACACGTAATTCCAACATCACTGTGAAATTCTTACTTGTAAAATTCTAATAGCTTGATCCAAAACTGATTTCAAATCAGTTTGATAATCAGTGCAGGGTAAAATAAGATGCGAAAAGTGAGCTTGTAGTAATAAATATGTCTTTGTATGCGGTGAATCGTATGTCGATTGATCCACTTTCAAAGGACAATATTTCGCTAACTCTCTAAAATAAAAAATCGATTAGCGCTACAATGGAAATATTGAATTTGAGAAAAAAATTAATTCACTAACGCGTTGTAAATCTCTTCATTATGCCGGACAGGAATTTCACTATATTCGGAGGCATGCGACAAAGCGCGGAGTAACTCTTCTATGTTCATTTCTGGTTGCAGTACATTTGCAAAATGTAACATGGTTTTATGACTAATATAATAATAAGACGCAATACGACCGAATGTAGTCGAAAACAAAGTACGTTCATCCTGAAAATGTAATCACGTTAAAAAACGCGTATCAGATTTATAGAAAACACGGAAAAATAAAAACCTCGTCTAAAATAACACAGTACGATTGCTGCAACGTCATCACAGCACACTTTATCAAATTAGTCAAGAAATCATTGACATGCTCAGGTTTCAGCGAATGAATCTCGTAAAAGGTGGGATTTTGCATAAGTCTGCGAAAGAAATACGTCCACGTAAGGTAATCCACCGCATCTTGACACGTTCGAAGCGTTCCGGCTACAATTTCAGCGTTCAGGTGATCGGGTAACACAGCCAAGAAATTCGACTCGACGGGAAACGGCTCGTAGAGGAACTTTTTATAGAAATTTTTCTTCACGTCGTGCACCTTGAAACATCGATTTTTATTTAATTTGTATAAATACGACACACCGTGAAGGTTTTCTAAATTAAAAACACACCATAACCACGGCTATGCCTGATTTATCAAACTGCGGTCGTCCAGCTCTGCCCATCATTTGTAAAATATCAGTAATGGGCATATCGACGTAACGATGACTTTTACAGTCGTAGTATTCGGTTCCTTTAACGATAACTAGATGCGCTGGGAAGTTCACACCCCATGCTAACGTTGCAGTAGCTATTAAAACCTATGAGAATATACGATTCCATTAATTACGTCGATATTTTGGAATTCATAAATGAATTTTCAAAACTAAACCTGAATGTGTTGATGTTCAAATAATTCTTCGACAACTTTACGATCGTTTTCTTGTAGACCGGCGTGATGTAAGCCTATACCGAAACCTAATACCATTTTTAAATTATCATCTTTAATCGTTTCGAGTATTTTATTCATTTTCTGAAATAAATATATTTTAATAAAGTCTCTACGACTATTCGGTATTTCAAATGGATAACACGTTACATAATCTTTAAAACGTAACCACTGCTTAGGATTATTTTCGGACGCCAACTGAGCTAATAAATCCATAGCAGTAAGGCGAGTTTGTCTCCGAGATGACACAAACACCAAAACAGGTTGGGTCTTGGAATACTGTTTAATAGCTTGGAAAACGGGTTTATTCATAGATGCCATTCGTTGGCAATAATATTTCCCAGGGAAAGCGCTAATATGTACTTCTAAAGGTACAGGCCTCACAGATGGTCTAAAATTATACATGCCCATCTGCAAAAAAAAATCATCGTACAATGAGAACACCTGTTTTCACTGAATATCACACCAAAAATAACGTACTTCTTCAATTCGTAACCAATTAGCTAAATCTTGCGCATTAGCCAAGGCGGTAGATAATCCAACGATACGAATCGTCCTATGGGTATGAGAAACAATGAAATTTGTTCGCGAAACAATTACTTCCAGCACCGGTCCTCTATCTTCACCCAGCAAATGAATTTCGTCGATCACTATAAGCACTACTTTTTTAACGTAATTACGAGTTTGCCAACTACGCGATATGCTGTCCCATTTTTCAGGCGTGGTTACGATTATGGAAGCACACGAGATAGCTTGTATATCAGGACTCACATCACCTAAGAAATAATATTCGCATTAGTGTGCTCTACTCGAGTACTCTTGATACATATTCGAACAATGATACACACCTGTCAATTCGACTACTTCTTTTTTCAATTTTTTTTGAAATCTAATTTTCCAATCTCGCATTCGTTCTTTCACCAGAGCTTTCAGAGGGGCAATATAAACAACCTGAATTCCAAATCGTAAATAAAGTATTACACATCACGTGTAAAAATAATAAAGATATCGTTATTATCACCTTCGCATCTGGATACTGTTTGAATACTCTGAAGAATGCGATTTCGGCCACAATCGTTTTCCCTGAACCGGTTGGCGCTCCAAGCAAAACATTATTATCGGTATGATACAAACAATGGAATATTTGCGTTTGAATAGGATTAAAATGGGTAAATTTGTATAAACTTTCGAATTCAGGATTTTGCAACGCCGTCACCGGTAAAGGTTGCAAAGGAAGTAGTTCTGCGAGCAAAAAAGACGACTCTTAGAATTATATCGTCGCGGTTTACAATTAATCAACAAAAAATTACCAGTTTGAACAGGATGCAATTCAGGCAACACGATACTTTTCAATGAAACGGATGTTTGAGATACCGACTCCATCCACCTATCGCTTGGTACTCGAATAACATATTGCGAAGGTAAAGGTTCGTGTACAGGGATGGTAAACGCTAACTCTTGTACTTCTCGTTTGATTACCTTTGAAAAATGAGTGAAAAATAGCACATAGGTACTGAGATTTTCGTATTTTATTTAAAAACACGAACCTGTTTTTTTGACATGAAGAAGTATTCCGAATGATATATGAAATTAGTCTCTGGATCTTCAACCCAAACCCAAAATGGTTCGACAGATTTACCGTGTATTCTATCGTTCCATCTATTAAAGGAAATATACACGAATTAGAGTAATTCTTCGATACATATGAAAAATCAACAAAAATACTGACGTAAATTCTGCCCTGATATTTAAACGCACTCTTAGTACTCCTCGAGTGATGGGCTGTATAATAGCATTCAGCTGTAAAACCGGAAATTCGTCGACACATTTTTTCACATAAGTGCCCATTTTAGCATGTCTTATAAACTCTCCTAAAAGGCATCGATATTTCAATAAAATACAAAATACACATAATTATCGTATTAATTTTAATTCATTTTACCAATTTCTTTAGCGTCCATTTCTTTTAATTTTTCAATGGTGATTTCTCTATGCTCTATTTTATCTATGATCTCTTGAGGTAAGGTGGTAAATTGCCGAAGAGGCGTTTCGAAAAACCATTGCCGTCTCTCGAACATTTGACTAACACGTAAAAATCGTCCAGCCAGTATAGGATTATTTTTTCGTAGAACTATATCAAATAACGCCCTCATGATACGACTAGCATTCTATGAGAAAAAAAATCTTGTATTTATATTTTCACCCGAAAAGATAGAAACTTCACATAGATATTATAATTCACCTGCGAAATATAAGCTAAATCCGATACTAAAGAAAATGATTTAACGTGGCCTCGGGAAAGAAAAGTTTGCAACAGGATGTTAACTTTTCCGTGAATATTTTCACTACCAACGGAAACTTCATATTCGCAATACTGCGCTTGAAGTTGATCTAATTCGTCCATTTCTTCATCTCTGACCTATAATAAAATTTAATTTAGAAGAGAAAAAAAAACTTGACGTTTTATCAATTCAAGTACTTTTAATTGTTCGAACTCGGTAGCTTGAGCCAACATTTTCAACGTTTCGGCTTCGCTCATAAATGGTTTTATTAATTCGTTGAAAATTTCGATGGTGTGGTATTTAACGTAAAAATGACTCGCTGTACGACCCAAATCTGAAATATTTAAAATTCATCGAAATTAAATTATTTTAGTAACGAAATTCAAAAAATATCGAGATATACCGGTAGGAGATAATTTTCCCATTTCTTCGTGGTATCTTATCATTTGCAATTTATCCAAGATTTTGGCAGAATGTTCGATAAGTTCTTTTCTTTTGTTAAACAACGTGTAGTCATTCTATGGGAATTGTTTCAAATTAAGTGGTATTCAATTAATATCGAATATAGAATAATGAGACAAAGGTACCTCTACGTCACTATAATTAATTCCGTATTCTTGAGGATTTCTTTTCATCCTCACGAATAAATAAGTATAACTTAACCATTCTATCGCATCATTAATACTGTTTATGGTTCCGAGAGTAATCTAAAACAATCAAATTAAATACATTATTTCATAAGCTGATTAAACGACATAAAATAATGAGTTGTTCAATTTACCTCGGCGTTCAAATTATCAGCCAAATACGAAATAAATCTACTCTCAATAGGAAATTGATTCATCATTAAGGATAAATAATGGTGAAGTTTACCATGAGTGGTAATTATTACTCCATCGCCAAATTCATTAAACTGAGGTCTTCCAGCTCTTCCAAAAATTTGTAAAACGTCCAATATACCGAGATCAACGAAAGAACCGTGTTTAGCGTCGTATATTTCGGTTCCCTGAAACCAAAATTAACTCCGAATGAAGCTTCATTATACGTAATATCAAATTACCGAAAATATTTACCTTAATAATAACCATATTTGCTGGTAAATTCACACCCCAGGCTAAAGTAGCCGTGCAAACGAGCACTCTGGTGTATCCTTTTGAAAAACATTCTTCAACTAAGGATCTAAAAAAATTGGTGAAAATTACGCGAATATTTATCGTAGCGAAAATACACGTAATCAAGAAAATTATATTTTTTTACCTATCGTGTCGTAATAGCCCTGCATGATGAACAGCAAAACCATAAGATAATAATTCACCCAACTGTTTAGACTTAGCACGTCCAAATAATTTCTTCGACTGAAGAGTTTTATCATCTTTGCACTCGAAAAAAGACAGATGACCTTTTTGCTGAGCAATTTCTTTCAACACCGTTGCTGTTCTCATGGTGGCATTCCGTGCGTGTACAAATACCATCACCTAAGCCAAAGATAAAATAGAGTTCTTGTTATTATGGTAAAAATTTGCAAAATTACCTGCATCCCGTTTCTAATTTCGGGTAAAAGAGTGTCGTAACAGATTTGATTCATTTCTGAATTCTGTTGAGCTGGTTTTTTGGCTTTTACGCCGATGAAACGCTGGCTTAAAGGGACCGGACGGAATCTCGAATCAAAATAGAACAACCCTACTTGAGGATTGACTCGAAGAAATGCAGCTACGTCGTGATAATTTGGTAAAGTTGCTGATAAACCAACTATCCTGATCATTTTTTGCGATGTTTCAACCTAATGAGTTAATAAAACAATTAACCATCTAAATCTTCGCGAACTTGAAAACCTGGTAACATTTTCAAAATACCTGTCTTAAAGTACGTGATACCAGTGCTTCTATCACAGGCCCTCGATCACTGTGTAGTAGATGTACTTCGTCTATTATTAATAGTTTTACAAGACTAGAAAGAGTCGTATCACCTAAAATACTCAAAGTTGGAAAAAATCTCTTTTGTAACGTAAAAGATGACACATGAAAAATATACCATCTCCTTTTCTTGTAACTAGATCCCACTTCTCGGGAGTAGTTACCAATAGTTGAGTGCTAGCGATTTCTCTTTTCGTAAGCTGCATATCACCAGTTAATTCTTTCACACAAATATCCAACTCTTTCAGTCTAGTGCTAAAATTTTGCGTCATTTCGGCAGCCAATGCTTTCATAGGAGCGATATAAATAATCTACGAATAAACAAATGAAATATAATGACAAAAAATTCAATTCAAATGCTTGTAAGCAATATTATACGAGTTACCTTAAAATTATCTTTATTCAAAATACCATTTTCTATATTCTGTTTAATTTCGTGTACCATAGTAAGTAACGCGATGTTGGTTTTACCAGCTCCAGTAGGAGCGCAAATTAATAAATTTTCATTTGAGTAATATGCCGTTTTAAACACAATAGATTGTATAACGTTCAAAGAATGAATACCACGAAAAGCCGACTGACCAATCTGTAAAACATTCCAAAATGAAGGAAAAATTTCGCTGAATGTTTCAAAAATCGGCATCAATACTTTATCCAAAGAAGAAACTAAAACTTTATTCGCGTCTACGTTGGGTAACGACGATGGCGAAACGGGTATGTAAACTTCTTCGTAAGCTTTTGTATCCTTTCGTTTATGATTCTCAGGTAGCATTATTTTAGTGCCGGAAATGAATCCTGAAATGACGATGTGAATGTGAAAATATCTATCTTTGGAAGAAATTATTGAAAATACTTACCCGCTGAAAGTTTGGCTTCCTGGTTGGAATCGTACACATGAGGATATTCCGGCTTTTTATACCTCGAGGCAGTTGATTTACTTTTATCTACGCTTTTCGTAATTTTGCGTCTTTCTGGTGGGAACGAATAATCATGCGGTAATAATCTAAAAATGGCAACGTGAAGTTGTTATTTTTTCAAAAATACATCGCCCTTTAATAAAGAATACAAACCGTTCATTTGAACTTTCAATTTGTTCTTTTCGCTGATCAAGTAATTCACTAAGTTTTTGTAATTCCAAGGATAACGTTTGTACCCCTAAACAAAAATTTAGTTGAAAATTTTGTACGTATGATTCTAGACATAAAATTAAGGAAATCACTTACCTTTCTTTTTGTCCAAATATCTACAATGGTTTTGAACGTCTTCTCGATGATCCAGTAAATTTTTTATAAAATGATCGTTTCGTAATCCAAAAATACTTGATAACTAAAATCATACAAAGTTGAATTGAAAAATAAAAATGAAAAAATTACATGAATGTAACTTGGATTACCTGGATTTCAATTTCTTCATCATCCGATGTAGACATAAGCAAATCTAACAAAGCGAGAACTATCAATTTGCAATTAATAAAATCAAATATATCTTCGCTTAGAATAGTTTTCAATTGTTTTTCTATCCACTTTTTACCGAACTAAAAAACAAGAAATGAAATGACACACTGAATTTATTGATTTAAAAAAATTGTTATAAAATTGAACAGATTTACTCACTTTATTGGATTCTGCTTTCAAATGTATACTATTTGCATCGCTAAAATTATCGTAAGAAAACAGGGATCTGGAATTCTTGGCTGATTTCACTTTGTTCAATATTATTTTTTTCGATTTCTTATATTTAAATTTGATTTTTTCATTCTTTAATATTTTTTTAAATTTCTTAAAAAGCATTCGTTGTATTATTTTTTTGTTTAATTCATAAATAACGGAGTCTACCGGCATTCTACATATAATGAATGTTTTCTTGATACCATCACCTTTGCCATTATGATTACTTGTACTGTCTTCTTTCAAAGTAACGTTAACGTAAAGAGTAATAAGTTCATTGTCATTTTCCGTAGTGTTTCCATTTAAACATTCCTTTTTTTCGACATTTATCTTCACAGAAGGATCATTCAATCTTTCAACGAAAAGAATTTCTTCAAATAGTGAAAATTTACCGTTGACATGAAAAGTTGCAAATGTTTCTAGATTTTTCCAATCGCCCTCTTTGCACGATGATTTAAAACTAGTAAAATTATCGTTGGCATTTTCTTTTTCATTAGACTCGAAATTAAGAAATTTTTCTAAATCTTCAACACGATCTTTGAAAACTTCGTTCCATCGAATGTTGAAGTCTTCTAGTCGTTTCTCTGAGAACAATTTCAATATACTGTTGATGCTCTACGGAAAAAATAATAAATCATGAGTTTCCAAAATCTTATTCAAATTTTAAGACAAAAAAAATTACACACATTGGTAACTTGATAAATATTTCTGAAATCAGAAATTTTAAAAATTCTTTCAAGTTCTTCCTTACGACTGGCCGATGTTTTTTCTTTCAGGTATAAATTGAAAATGGTCAAAACTGCAATTTCTAATGATTCAGATCTTTCACTAATACCTGATCGCAAAATATTCACGAATAATTGAATGCTGAACTAATCTTTCAGGAATAAACAAAAATTTTAACCTGTGAACGAAGACACGTCTGCTTTCAACTCATTCAATAATTCGTGTATGTCAACATCACATTCGTAACATTCCTCCATAAAAGCGCAGAATTTAATCCACATATTATGACTGAAAAGTAAAAATACTTAGTAAAGGAATAAGACCCATTGAAACCACAATTAGTATTTACCTTTTATTATTAGTACGTCTTTCATTAAGAATATTGCTTTTATTGTATTCTTTATAATCGTTGACATTTACTCCGTTAAATTTGTCAACACTTTGAGATAGATATTGAGTAAATGAGAAATCCAAATTGAATGGAATATTGTCCTGAGTAAACGAATCAAAATCTGATTGTTCATCGTGATTTTCATGGGATGAAATGTCATCGGAATAATTATCACTTTCGCTGCCCATAACACGACTTGATGATGGAGTTGAATTAACCAAACTCGATTCGACCTCACTTTCAACATTTCTTGTTGCAGATTCACGCAGAAAATTTAAAATTTTACCGGCTATTTCTTCTTCCATTGAAGCTAAAAATAAATTACTTTAAGGGAAGTCATGCAACCATGAAAATATTTCTTAATCAATTTGGTGTCATCAAATTTCCATCTTGACAAATATTTCCAGTAAAAAAAATTGGTATAATACACTAAAATTCATGCAAAGTGAAAATCATTTTTTACAGCACAAATCGGTAATTTGGCATCAACCCGGTAAGTACTTACAATTTTGTTTTAAAAAGTGGAAGACGAGAGAATGGAGCAGTAAAATCTTGGCGACTTTCTACGAAAAATGTAAAATTTCTCATCAACGCATTCAACATTTCAACGCAATGAACGCAGCGATGGAAAATGATAAAATGATAAGTGATAAGAATTGAGCGAGAAGCACATGGAAATGTAAACAAATCAAGCATACCGCAAAAAGATTTTTGCGTTTTTTACTTTATATAATTAGATAACGCTCCAAGCGACTACAAAGAAAAGATAGGAAATAACAATTTTTTATTGGTTAAAACGAATATCACAGAAAAATTTCAAAATGGAATAGATTTTTCATTTTTCATGGCAGTCGCAAACCAATAAGCAATAACCATCAAACGATGTCGGATATCATCCAAAAATTTATACAAGAGTATCCTTGGAAAATTTTCTGTTATCAAAATTGAATTGAGGTTCTTCCTTCATTGTTCTTTGTTTCTGATTTGTCAACAGTTTTCTGTTAGCCATTTTAATAATCAAGTATCGAGAAATTTTAGATTTTTTCTTATATTTGTGATAGGTTTGATATTTAGGTTATCGTTTCATATTTTCAACAGCACTACGCATATAGTTATTTAAACAGACATCAACTTGTTATTCAGTTGACGTGATATTACCTATATATGAGTTTTTGCTGAGTATTTTCGTGAGTATTACCCCCTATCAACGATAAGATAGAATTTTACCTTGTGTACTTGAATATTTTCATTTTCATATTGTCGTTTTGTAGTTTCTAACGAAGTAAAGCCATTGAAACATTTCAAAACTATAGTATACTTCTTACATGTGATTATGCAGGTTTTATTTTACTGATTTCAATTGTACTTACATCATGCATCGTTCACGATTTTACCGAAATTCACCAATCCACCATAATCGAAATGATACGAATTCCGTTCGTTTTGGCTATAATGGCCTGAGTCAAGCGGCAAGAAATACGTATAGACGGACTTCGGGTACACCGTATAGTCCATCGCATAGGTAACAGTTGTTAATCAACTAAAGAACTAATACTGTCAATGGTGTTGAATAAAATAACTTTTTTTCCAAATGTAACAGGCGACCCTGTGCAAATTTCAGATATGGTGATCGTAGCAAATATGTATGGACCGCTAACACACAATCCCAACAACAGCCCGTTCTACAACCACCGGTGGTGCAACAATCGCAACCCCGGCCAGCAAAACCTACACATACACAATCGCAAGTGGTTAAACAAGCACCGTCTTTTCAACAGTCAATACATGTGTCGAAACATGTTTTAGTAAAGAAAACTAACCCAAACTATAGAGAAGTGCCTCCTCTATCTGTTACTGCCCTAGATCCGGAAGAAGAAATTGCCAAAGATATTGCCGAAAAATTGAAAGAAGAAAAATTTTATTTGATAAGTAAGCTGTCAGTCGTGTGTATCATGATAATACTGTGTATATTGTGGCGTACTAATTTTTTTTTTTATATTAATAGATACTGTGGTCTCCATTCTTGGAGCTAACAAATCAATAAAATTATTTTCTGAAACTCGTAAAAAAGAAGCTAATGGAGGTATTTTAGTACAAAATGGAATCCGTCGTCGAACCCCTGGTGGTGTTTTTCTTACCTTGCTGAGAGAATCAAGCTTCATATCTCAAATGGAAGTGGATAAAATATTTCTTGAAATTAAACGTCATGAGATAAAATTAAAATCTACCGATGTTCGAGACTCTTCATAAAAATGTTGACAGGTATGTAATTAATTCTGTAGCATTTTAAATTACATAGGTAAATATTTTTTGATTTTTCGTAAATAATCGTTTTGATGTCATTTACCAAATTCGATTTACTTTTTTTTATTATAGAGAATTTGAAAAAGAAAGTCATACCCAGTTAGCATTTTGCGATAGTTTTACAGATTATATTTTTACATAATTCGTGAATATGAATTTTGGTACCATTTAAATCGATAAATTAGTAAAGTTGTTGTATAAAAGACAATTTTAAAGAATAATAGTTTTTGTATTGAAGTTCACTTATACAAATGTCAAGAATATTATTAATGTAGTTACATTTACGTTAGTAAGTTCTTCGTGTATTTAATTTGTATATAATTGTAAATTTGTTTTTTTCTCTTTTGTTATTTATTATTGTTTTAAGAGTATTGTTACTGAATTTTATTTACCAAAACGGATTTTAAAATTAATTTTTAAATGAAATGAGTGGTACAAGTTACAATAAATTTAATTAAACAGAACATAGTACTCGTAAAATATTTTTAAATCCATGCGAAAATTTAAAATTCTCTATATTCATCCTCAAGAACAATTCGATTTCAACTTAAAAACTGTCACATGTAAGGAACGAAATTACGATATGATATTTATGTACTTAATTATGCTGATACCGATCAATTTCATGAATTTACAATAACTCTAGATACGTCGTGCAAGTTTAAGTACATTTTAACTTTTGATAACTAAAGAATTGAATAATTCACATGAATATTCTACCAATCTAAAATGAAATGAACAGGTTTTTACAAGTGATAAGCTACATTTGTTCAGAATCAAAAAAAATATGCGCATTCGTGTTCATGAAATTCATATATTACGTATGTGTTTCCGATACAACTTGTATCTATTTACATAATACAAAGACATACAGTACCTTTGGTTTGATGAAAAAAATTACATGCGTCAAAATGATTATTATCAGTTAGATAGACAGTTACTTCGGTTACTTTTTCAAGGACAGTTAATTGCTTGTGCACTACGAATCATTGCCTAAAATACAAATTATCGAAGGGTTTATTGTACATTAACCGAATCGTGAATTAATTGTAATTTCTGCAGATCCTCTTGCCTTAAATTTGATTACAAACTGTATCAGTATCACCTCGTTCAGTTTGATTTTCTTTCGCATAATCAATCACTGTCGTTTAACTAAATTTTTTGATCATTTCTCCAACATTCTTTAAAAACTACAAATTGATCTTGTATTTTCTTTATATTTCAATATTTGGTACAAACTTTTGTAAATTTCAGTAATCATGTAAATTGTCTCTTGCCTAAATTTAGTAAGACTGAGAAGTATTTAGTCGTAATGTTCCAAGTGATACGTGTCATTCAATATTTTATGGAATGTAAATCACAATTGTGCGAGAAATGATCAATACAAAATTAGTACAAAATACCTCTGTATAGCGATTTATTCAACTTGACGAGTTGGTATTTTTCGAAAATGATTGACTTACCAATATGAATAAATTTCAAAAAAAAAATTTTGGCTGTGTTATTCGTGTTTTTCATACAGGACTATATGATGTCGGTACTTTAGAAAGTTTTTGATATTGATATGAGCTTACACTACATATTACTCAAACTTATATTTCAGAACTCGTGTTAAACATAGGTTACGATTTATGAAACGAATATTTTTTGTTACGCGTCAACCAGCATGCCTAAGTTTTACTTAAATTAAGGTGATATAATTTTTGCTCCATTGGAACTTCAGTTTCAATTAGAAACGCGCTCAGATGGTAATTTTGACTTTTCTTTATTTACTGTTTTTCACATTTTCAACCTGTTTGTGTTGAATTTTGCAAAATTTTTATTTTCTCGAAATCAAATGTAATTCATAGGTACCTCTAATAAAATTGTTCAATTTTGTGCGTACTCGTTAACTGAATTTTTTTAAGTATACGAGGTGAACAGCCGAATCAGTAATAAGTACGTATAAAAGTAAATAATTTTTATATTCAATGAAATCGTGGTTACTCGAAGTAACTGATCTTCTAGCGTATTATCTGGTACTGTTCCAGAATTTAATATCTAACACCAAATATTTTTAATAGATAATTGAAATTGAATGGTTATTTTCTTAATGAGGAATTGAGATTGTTTTAAAATAACTTCATGCACATTTATGCCCAAGTCACATGTTTAATTTAGAAAAATGTTTTCTCATCAACAAAAAAAATCGACGTAATAACATTTTTAAAAATTGAAAACGAAATGTCCAAATCGTCAACATATAACTCCAGCATGAATGAGACATTAGAAAATCATTCCTGAATAAAACAACAATCGAAAAATCAACATTGTTTGAAATACCTTTTTTTTTTACAAAACTAGGATATACTAGGAAAAGTTTAATTTACAAATAATATCAACTCATAACAACATTTTCTAACGAATTAATCTCTCCACTTTTTAAAACCGCAAGTATATTTCTTAAATTATTGATGACGAAAGAACTCGATTTTTGATTATGCATATTCAGTATAATTTCATCAATCAATTCATTTATTTCTAACACAGCATTTATTTCCGACTGATCATCAGGTGTTTTATCAAAAACTATATCGTCTTCATTATCACAGCAACCATCATCACCAGAAAGATAAGATTTCCCCATATCTTCATCATTAGTTAAATCGATAGTGGAATCATTTACGAAGGTTACCACATCATTAACAACAATTATATCTTCCTTTTTGTTTTGCTTTAAACTCGTACATAAATAGTGAATGTGATCGCACATATTCCATTCGATTGAAGAATTCGTACAAGAACAAATATAGCGGTGAACGCACACGTTACATATATCACAGATAATTTTGCAATCACAATTGATGTTATGATTTCTAACTTCTTGAATTGTTTTATCCTCAGATGAAATAACTATCCATCCACCATCTTCATTTATAGCATTTGAATATGATTTGGAAGTAGAAATTAGGTGATTTTTTTTCAAACTTTGTAAATGCCGAAACTTTTCTTTTTCAGAATATACGTCGCGTTTATTGAACAACTTGTCTCTTAAATATTTATATAAGAATAGAATGCAGTCATTTAACTCGCTGCGTTTCTTGAAACTGAAATATATACATTTGATAATTTTGCATATGTTCTCTAAATCGGTAGTATCGTGTAATCCTAATTGTAATTGATAACATCGAGCCCATTTCACCACATGTTGTAAATAATATTTACAAAAATACTGACCAAATAAGCGAGTCTCTTCTTCTCCAGTAATTTTTTGCACTACTTCATTTAATAACGAAGGAAATTTAGTACTATCAGGTTCATTACATAACATTTCAAGCGTTCTTGATACTTCATTTTTTTTTGCGGAGTCTTTTATTTTAGATAAATTATTTTTCCACGTTTGATTTACACTCCAAGGACAATACACGTGATATTCAGGATCGTCCATAACACTTGTCCAAGCTTTATAATACCGATCCGCAAAACATGACATAAGCAAATTTGGTTTTATAGAACCAAATTTTGATTGTAAAATAGTAAACAGAAATTTCAATCTACATTCGTTGTCCTCATTGGTGAAAAAAAAACAACAAGGAAACGCTCGGCAGTTCTCATCTAAAACGAGTAATATAAATAAATGTAAACTGTGGGTCATCTTCCAAGTACGATCAATTATAAGAGTATTTTTAACAAAACGTTGGAACATGTCACGTTGACTTTGATTCATAATGGCTAAAACAAAATCATCAGCTTTGAATTCAGAATAAGATTCATCTGTGCTGCCAAATGGTTTATAATATAGAACTGAACTTCCTTCATCGGTACAGTTCAATTTATTTATCAACTTCTCGATGTTGGTTTCATCAAACTGCTCAGAATCGCATTTATTGTTAATTTTAAACTCCTTGGAAATATTCTGCAAGTCTTTCAAAGTTAACAAATGAAGTCTATCGTTTTTTTTACTCATCGAATTTTTCACTTCTTCTAATACGACAAGCGGAGGAACTTTCTGGGATAATCTGTGAGCAATTTTCGCTCGTATGTCAACTGATAGAGTTATATGACAAAGCTCATTTCCGTGTCCAACATGAGTTCTTACGAATTTCACATCGCAAATTTCACCTTTTTTATTAACGATTATTTTAGATGGACAATATGAACCTATTTTTTTGGAACCTTGTTTTTTCAAAGATCTTAGGCCTTTGCTTTTAGACTTAAATTCACCCGAGCGATGACAAATGAACCTTTCGATGTTTTTTTTCCGTCCACAAGCAGCGATAAATTTGCAGCGATTTTCTATTTCGATGGCAGTTTTCCATTCGTGGAAAGTATTTATACAAATGAACTTGATGTGCTCAACGTGCAAATCTATCCCGTGAGTTTCAACGTAATGCATATCCAACTGTTGTTTCGTACCTTGAAGATCACAAATGCCACATTTAAAATTTTTCACGACATGAGTGGAATATTCTTCTTCATTTTCGTTGATTTTGGATTGAAAGTTCGGATTTGAAATATCTTCATGATGTTTATTCTTGAAGTGACGTTTCAAATTTGAAAATTTGGAACATCCTACGCCGCATAAATCGCACGTATACGGATCTGCAGAATAAAAAAGACATGTAGAATTGTAAAATAATTTTGTTTATACTATAATTTAGAAAATGTCTATACTAACTTCCCATGGCTAAAGGGGCAAAAAATGTGGATAAGTTCTTGACTGTGTAAATTGTTTACTCTCTCACAAATTTTCCAATCGTGTCATCAAATCAAGGCATTTCAAGAGTAACTGCTAAACATAGAATCAAAATAAATTTACGCAAGTATTTTGAAGAATACAGGTAAGTCATATACAAATGAAATTCGAACGTAGAAAAAGAAAA
This sequence comes from Maconellicoccus hirsutus, assembly GCA_003261595.1. Classification (NCBI taxonomy): domain Eukaryota; kingdom Metazoa; phylum Arthropoda; class Insecta; order Hemiptera; family Pseudococcidae; genus Maconellicoccus; species Maconellicoccus hirsutus. The sequence goes on from QBDW01005075.1 coordinate 103,504, forward strand.
AAATAATTATAACTTCAAATGAAAAAATTCGTTTACTGATAAAGATTGATTAAAAAAATGTACACATACCAAAGAATCAAAATGTGAAAATAAATACTGGATAGGTAAACGTAGCCATTTTCTATCCTTTTTGTTACTTGTCACGTCTCATGTTAATCACTCACTCATCACTCACACACGTCACACTAAGTTCAATTGCACAAATATCGAAATATCACGGTTTAAAATGATGGATATCGAAACAGGGAGTTCTTCGGTCTTCGCTTTGACTTCATCAATTGTGTTTTCGGGTTAAATCCCAAATTATTTAGTTAATTATGGCGGTTGTTGGCAGAATAGGTAATTTTAAGTTGTTGAAATGCGGTTCACCGTCGACCACTGTGCAGGTAATCATTAAGTTGAAGTAATTTTCTCACATGAACATCGAGTTCGTGTTATCATTTTTGCAGTTTCTTATAACCTTCATGAAAGATATTTTAAAAGAACAGCTATTGCTTTTTTTATGTCACTGCTTCAATGAAGTAATCAAAAATGTGACGATCGCAGCTAAGCCGATGAATTTAAAAAAACTCCGTTTCTCAACATTTTCGTCTCCTGCACCTTACGAGAAATTCAACTACCTCCGCTCATCTGTGTGTTAGACACACTCTTCATAATATTATTTGATACACGATAATTTCATAAATTTTTGAACTAGTTGGAAATTAATTGAAGTTTCAGTTACCATGTACTACTTACTGGCTCATATTATAAACATATCTCTATTATTTTATTTCTCTTTTCGTAATTATCATTGACAACGTCTCGTTTAAATTATGATCATTTTCTAGGTTTGTGCATTCAGAACTCATGCTGCATCATCTTGGAATATGAAAAAATCGGTTTGTGATTCAAGTTTCGATATATTGTCTTCATTGCTAAAATGTCAAATTTGAACGTAATTTCAAGCTACGAAAATTCTGATTACAGTTGTACGCAGCCATGGGTGTTGCAGCAGGAGGCATCGGTGCCTTGGTGTTTGCTTTAGATCAATCTGTCAAAGCGTATGAATGGCCGTGTCATCCACCATCGTATCCTTGGACGCACAAACCACTATTAGGAGCCTACGATCACGCTAGGTATAAACAAGAAGCACTTTCGCAACTTGATGGCTGATCGATTTTGACGTCTTATTTTTTTGCAATTTAGTATCCGAAGAGGATTCGAAGTGTACAGAAATGTATGCTCGGCCTGTCATAGTTTGCAGTTTATTCCTTTTAGGCGGTTGGTTAATGTCGCCTACACAGCTGAAGAAATAAAAGAAATCGCTGCTGAGTATCAAGTGAATACAAAACGGTTTTGGTGATTTATACGGTCTACAAAGCTATAATTTTCTTTAATATGCATCTTATTCTTCAGATAGAGGACGGTCCTAATGACAATGGAGAATTCTTTATGCGACCAGGTAAACCTAGTGATTATATACCAAAACCATACCCCAATCAAGAAGCAGCGAAGGTGGCCAACAACGGTGCTGCACCGCCAGATCTTTCATTGATCGTCATAGGTCGTCACGGTGAAGAAGTTAGTGTATTTCAATTTGAACATGACATGATATTCTTGATCGTTCTAATACACTTTTTTCTTCATAGGATTACATTTTTTCGCTGTTAAACGGTTATCAAGAAGCCCCCGCTGGATTCGACTTACCCGAAAACGCCCATTATAATCCTTATTTTCAAGGAAGCATTATTGCTATGGCTCCACCTCTATACGATGGAGTAATTTTTTTTTCATTTTTCATTTTTCTAATCAAATTTAACTCGTCGATTATGAATATTTTTCAAAACAATTTCAGATATTTGAATACGAAGACGGAACTCCAGCAACAAAAAGTCAATTGGCTAAAGATGTTGTTACTTTCCTATCTTGGTGTGCTCAACCAGAACAAGAGAAACGAAAATTGATGGGATTGAAAGTTAGTTTATGTAAATATAGAATATCACAGTTCTCGAATATTATTAAATGTTTGTTGTACATTTTTGTTTCAGGTGAATTTATTCTTAATACCACTCTTCGCAGTAATATTCTACATAACAAGACTCAAATGGGCGCCCCTTCGTCTAAGAACAATTATGAGAAAAGAATTAGCAAAACAAGCAAGTAAAAAATAAATCATGAATGATAATGGTTGATGCGTGTATTAGTTCTTAAATTATGTAATAAAAATGTATCTGAATACAATGATGTTACTGCTGGTTATTGCATTTTTTTAAATACAACAGAAGTGTATATTTCAATTTAATATATTCTGTTACACTAGTAAATTTTTCACAAGTTTTTTCTGTAATCAAGTTGTTTAACGAAACTGGAAGATGCTTAGTGGTTTTATTGAAATTTTCTCATAAGTCCAGGTGCAAAAGCATTTACTATCTGATGTAAGTTTAAAATTTTGAATACTATAATGTATACTTCTTTGATAACTTTATCTGAATTTTCCTTATGAATAATGATTATGTTTGAACATTGATTACAATCGCAGCTACTGTAAGGTTAATAGATAAAATGAGGTGATAAGATAAATCTACGATCAAGCGATTTCAGTTCCTTTAAATATGATGTAGATAACGTTCTCGCCAATTAACGTAAACTAAATCCTAATTTCTAGTAATTCAATTTAAATATAAAATAGTCAATGCATCAATAAACGTTACCGAAATACAGCGCGCAAGTTCATTAAAAACGCACATTCAACTTCATATTGTATTTGTAATATAACAAAAGTTATCTCTCTTAGCTAAATTCAATTGTTGATAATTACTTTTAAAAGACAACAAAGAATAGAGATAGAAGTTTAATAGAAAACAGCGGAATAATTCATCATTACTTTATACAAAAGCTACTTTCAAACGAAATAATGCACTAAAAGTTATTTTTTCCAATCGTCCTTTTCGTAATCCCATTTAGATGCTAAACCAGTGATGGGGTTGGCTTTCAAAGCAATTAATCTTTGAAGTTGCGCTTGTCTAGATTCCAAGCTCAAAGATGGACGCATTTTTCCACGATTTTCTAGAAAATGAATTATATATCAAAGTTTTAAGAAAATCCAAGAAACTCATTCGGAATTCAGATAATTACGAAAGACTTACTACACCAAAAGATTAACATAGCGAGCCATAATCCAGCAGCCCAGAAGAAGCATGCCCAACCAAAATAACTTTTCCAACGTCCGGTAGGGGCGTAAATTTCAGCGAAAGTTAAACGAAAACTAGCACGGTATAACTGTTTCTTTTCATCAATAGTTAGTTTTTTCCAATCACCTTTTTCTTTTTCACGAAGGGCCTGAAAAAAAATCTCTCAGTATTAGTGATGTGAAACTAAATAAATAAAGTGATAACATTAAGTAGACGATTTAGACACATCGCTCAATGATGAGTATACTTACTAAAATTTCAGGTGTATCGACCTTATAACGAACCGGTGGGACCGGATAGTCGGCGGCGTCGTAATAGATTTTTTCGCTATCGATACCATAACCAATCTGTTCTCTATTCGGGCAATGATCGATTCGGATATACGGAGGATCATCATGAGAATACCTCATACATGTTACACTGAATATGGATTGTTTAGGCAAACGCCTAACCATATTACACGCTACAGCACTAATCAGAGCCATAATTACCTAATAAACATACCACAAAAGTTGTAATTAATCACAAATCGATCTTGTTACTCCATTCTGAATTGACCTTGTGTATGACACCGTAAAAATTGGGCCAACAATTTATAAATTCGTTTATACGTGAGGTGTTCTTTACTCACTTCTTTTTTTTTTAAATGCTTGAATACTGAATATCAATAAGTAATTATTATAACACGAACTACACAAGAACAAAAACTAATACGCCATATTACAGGCGTTTTTCTCGTAAGTAAACGTCGCTCTTCCTCTTCGTGATAGCTAAACCAAATCAAATGGAAACCGTAAGATAATTTTCAACTGAGGCCTGGTATCTCTCAAGAAATATGTTTTATGTGATAGTTTTGGTTTTTTCCCATCACAAGCGTTTTCTACAAAACTATATACGTGACACGTGAGTGCATGTGATGCGTGTTCAAGTGTCCACAAACACGAAACACGAAGGGTGGAGTGAAAGCAAAAGTAAAAACGGTGTCATCCATCAACCTTCCATACTACTTTTTTTTTAAATCATTTTATTCAATTTTAATTTTCAGGTTACATTTTTTCATTTTGGTAGAATCCCGGTAAAATCAGTTTTTAGTTCTTTTTTGTTATTAATAGATATTGGAGACGATAATGTTACAGTTTTTTCTCCTAGTCTTACTTCTATAGTCCAAAGTTTCGCAGTTGGACTTTTGTAGTTGTTTTTTTATTATGGTCCTAATGGTTCAGTAAAGGTAGAAGATTCTCATTAATCGCTAATTTGAAGTATCGTTTTGTTGCGAAATCATGGAAATAACAAAACTAAATGATTTAACAAGCGGTTCTCCTTACCACATAATGGAACGTACTATCGAAATACTGAAAGCAAAAAATGAAGAACTTAACATCGATATTTCCATTTTGAAACGCTTAGTTTATGTGTGAGTATCAATTGTTTTTGTGTCCTCTGCATTTCATAATTTATTTCATATTTATATTCACAGATTGAACGTTGAGTTGGAACACAGTGATTCTAATAATCGAAGAAAAAATGAAGGACTACAATTGGAAAATCATGGTAATTTGGTTTCAAAACCAGGTATAAATAATCTCTGCTTCGTAATTATTCATATCAACATTTTTAGTGAAGTTTAACACCTGGTGTTTCTTTATAGTGGATCGAATTCTTCATTGGGACCATGAAGACATCGCAATGATTGATCCCTTATTACGAGCATTTCAGCAAACTAAGGAAGAAAAAGATCAGTTGGTTACAAATTATAAACAAGTTTTCGATGATTTAACCACTCGCTGTAAATCAATTATTTTAGAAAATGATGCGCTCAGGGAAGAACTTGGAGATGTCAAAGCTAAAGTACCAAGATATAATAAGAGTGTTGCACGTAATGTAGATGATGCACTATTCGTATTTGTGATGTAATGTTTTATTGCACCTCATTATAAACCTACTCTACTCTATACTAGTTACTCCTCATGTTTTGCTTCTTATAGGCTGAAACCACATATGTGGAATGGAAAAAGTTGCATCAAGAATTGATTTTGGTTAAAGAACACAATCAACTGCTAACCAGGCAAATAAAGTTCTTCAAAAGTAAAGTGCACACCATTGAATCCGTGTACAAGTCTTCTTGTAAGTGATAAATAATACTCGAGTGAAAGCATTCATTTCGTTAAATATCATACAAACCGTTGTTTTATTTGCATTCATTTCTAGTACAACAATACGAGAATGAAAAGCAAGAACTAAAAGAAAAGTGTGATAAAACCAAAACCGAGTTATTGTTATTAAAAGGAAGGCTCAGCGTTCTAACTGAGGTGAATAACCAATTCAAAAATCAAAATGAGGAACAAAGTGATAAAAATTTCTACAGCATAATTTCTGAAGAAATTCACGGGTATGTCTTCTGGTTTTGTTTGTTGTACAATACTTATAAATTTATTTTACGAATTACAAATTTATAAAATTTTCAGCCTTTCTGCAGAGTTGAAATTGCATAATGCAAAAAATATTGATTCACTGAAAAATAAAATCAAAGACCTTGAGAAAGAAAAAACTAATATGGATGTTCAAGTTGCTAAATTATTATCCGAGCGAGATCATTTGAAAGGTTATGTTTCTGCTGTCGAATTGGAAGCAAGGTAGGATGCTCAAACTGAATACTTCTGTCTCTCTATCTTTTTTTTTACTAATTTGTATTTTTCATCTTTCAGAAAATTAAATTCCAGGCATGAGGAACTTGAAGAAGAACTTCAAAATGCCAAAAAAAGTCAAAGAGACGCCAATAAACAAATAGCTAAATGCATGGCTTTTATAAGAGAATTAGTTGGTGCTCACAACATTTTATTAGATCAGGTGGATAAAAAAGAAAATCTCTGTGGTAACAACAGTTCTTGATGGAAAAAAGTATTTTTCAAGATTTTTGTTGTTTTCATATCACTAATTAATTTTCTTTTCTGTCCTGTATCATTAGTGTTTTCTTTTTGAACAATTATGTACCTGAAGATAATAAATTTAAATAATAAATGCAATAGGGAAATCATTCGTCACTGTTTCAATTTATTTAGTATTGTATGTAGAAAAATTTGAATTTTCAATGATTTAAAGGAGTATTTTGTTTGTCCGTGTAAAAATTTAAAGATCCAACCGAGAGATGAGCTATGAAAAAGAAAACAACAAATAAGTACTACATATAAATAGTCTGAAATGATGGAGTTTGAAAAAAAGTTGATAATAGATGCATTCGATAGATCGACGACTTGCCTGGGTACAAAAAACAAATTTCTTCGTACTGAGTACTGACCCATTGTAAGACGTAGGTAAAGTAGAGGTACATCATGATTTGTACGTAGTTATGATCTATCTATTAATTTAATTTTATCTGCGACTGAAATTAGGCAGCTACTATTATCAATAAAAAATAAAACAACCGCGACTGGCGACAATTGATTCAATGAATGATGACGTCATGCTCATGTGTAAGCTCAGCAGATAACATCGACCAATCCGAAGGACCGTTGAGATGGCGGAATTGTTCATTTATTTTATTATCTATAAATTTTATCAAATATCAAGTCTGCTCGCATAATTTGTTAGTCCTTCGAAAGTAAGTAATGATGTTAATTTTTTTGTCAAAAAATTTGCAAATATTCAGTTTATGCAATAATTGGTGAGTTGTTTGAATGTGAAATGTTTTAGTATCTGAGTTACTCGCGGTGTTGCAGTGTCGTGCTTCCGAACGTTAAGTTTTCCGGCATGTGCTCTAATAATAATTAATATTTGGTGTTATGATCTAAGTATAGTGTTCCTCTTTTACCAAAGTATGTGATCAAAAGAAAAATGCCTGAATTTATCGTCAAACATTCTGGCCAAAAACATAATGTCGCTCGATTCTTACACTTTCATCCCGGTGGCGTAAATACTATTAAAAGTTTCGAAGGGTGCGACATTACCGAACAGTTGGAGAAAACTCATCATGCTCCGTCAGCCTATGAATTACTGAAAGACTATAGGATAAAAGATCCCAATACAAATGATCCCAATGAAGAGGATTTGGAAGTACGTTGTTTTTTTATCATTATTCAAGACTTTATTTTAATCAAAATATACTTACAAACATTGAATCTATTTTTAGTCTTTGGTAAATTGGGAAAAACCAATGTTTTGGCAAGTTGGATCTCTGGGAGCGAAGTATAATAAATGGGTTTTGTCGCCGGTGGATCGTAAACTGAGACTATTTCAGTACGACTTCATGGAATTGATGACAATTACTCCTTGGTATTTAGTACCCTTGGTGTGGATCCCAGTTTCACTTTATTTAATGTATTGCGCATATTTACGTTTCCTTCATATTCCACCATTTGGTAAATAACATAGTTTCTATTATTTATCTTGTTTTCAATTTTATCTCAATTAATAATGTGTGAATTCTTCATATATTAATCACCTGTCGTAAACATAGGTACAGGTAGTAAGCTTTGAGAAGCATTTAAAGTCGTTAAAATTCGTCTTGGTCTTCTTGTCAAATCTACGAATATACCTTCGGAATAGTAATGACGTTATTAACTAATGTACTCTTTGTTATTATAAGAATACTATGCGTTTATACTAGCTGATGTCATGAAATCGTTGTTTTCTTTAAAATCCGTCAGATAAAGTTGATTATAAAATGCAGTTGTTTTTGAGAAAATGAGAAAGTAGTGTTTTGTTTGAGTAACAACACGACGTGGCTAAATAAAATATAAATATAATGTATAGCCTATTCTTTTTTTATGGACAACTCTTGTTTCAAATTTGTCCTTTTGATTTTTTTATGACATCCTAAGCACGTATTTCATTAATGGATTTTTTGTGTTTGAATTTTGTTTTTTTTTTTTAAATAAAAGTAATTCGTTTCGATTGACAAAGGCTGCTATAATTTGCCATTATGAAATATTTTAAATGAGAGTATTGATCCTTATACTTGGGAATTTTTAAATAATTAATAACAAAAATGTTCTTCGTCATGTTACGTAATATTGAGTTATCATTGGTAAAAATAGTACATTCCTAATTTCCTATTGAAAAAAGTTGTCAGGCAGCATTCCGCTCACCTTAGAGTACTTTATTAACCAATATTTGACTATTAATTATACTTCCTTGGGGCATTAATGCAATTATTTATCTTCTATGCGTTCGTAAAAATTACTTTTTCTGAATTTCACAATTCAAAATTATTCCCTGAAGTATTAATTTTTTAAATAGAAGAATCGAATTTAATTATCATGACAACTTCGTTTTTTTATATCATATTTGTGCGATGGTATTTTAAATTCATCTCGTCGTAGATATTACGTTGATCATGTTAAGTCGCGATAGGGAAATGATCATTGAATTTAATTTCTTTATACTTTTGATGCGGGTTGTAGTATGTAATTGAAAACGTTGTGATAGATTTTAAGCAGTTCTTCAACGGCACGGAAACATCGACCTTGGAAACACTTTACCGAAACACAAAATGAAGTTTTTCCACGAGTTTTCATAAGTTAATTTTTTTTAATATTTGAGAATTGCTTTTAAAAATGAATAAATGATTTCAGAAAATATTAAGTGTTTACTAAAATTGTAGTACTCTTTTAAAAATGAATAGTCATATTTTAGTATTGAAATTATGTGTGACCAAGAGTAGATTTTGAGATACGTTAGCGCCCCGAAAATATTTAATTTCATAGCTACGGTATTTCGTTATGTTATTCAATTTTTTGCTCCAATAATTATCGGTCGAATTTGAAGGTTATTCGTGAATAACCGGTTACCTAATTTGGATGTCCCATGCAATTATTTTATCAGTAGAATTTTATGTTGCTAAAATCTATGTAAATGTCAATAGCCTTGGGAAATGTCACAACGAAGTGAAATTTTTTTCGCTCTACGAAAATTTAACATTTTACTCAATATACGTAGCACTGTTACTTCCTAAGAAGCTGTAAAGCTAATATAATTTATGTTTCCTTTTCAATACAACCCGTTTTCAGTTTATAAATGACTATTCTTTGAAAGAATATACGTGTTATACGCGTACATGATAAATTTTGGCATTTCTTCAATTTCTAAAGTTGCAAGTTTTTCAATTATAGGTATTTTAAAATGGTGATTTTTATTGTTTTATTCCGTATATGATTTGATTTCCTGTTGCTTTGTTATGAGTATGCAAATTGATAAGGTTTTTTGTTTTGTTCCAGATACTTGCAGTAGCTGTTACACTTTAACAGTATTAATTTTCACAGCAATTATAGGCTATTTTATTTGGCCTATAATTGAGTACTCTATCCATCGGTGGATATTTCACATAACACCCCCAGACGATTCGCCACTTTTAATTACCTTGCATTTTACTATTCATGGATTACATCATAAAGTTAGCATTAACGAGTTACTTGTTACATATTATTTTTTAAAAAGAAGAATATTTTCGTTATTTCGTTTTTGTGCGGTTACAAATACAACGGATGATAGGATATTGATCATTAGAGATGTTACGAATTGCCTCAGCAAATTAATTTGAAATGTTTCTTCTGTATCATTTTATATACAAAATATCTTATCTAAAAATACTCTCATAATCTACTCGTAATTTTGTTATCATTTTTGTCATGTATCTAACTATCTTTTCATCATGTAATGATTCCGAATAATTTTTTGAACAAAACTAAAAATTCATTAATAAGAAAAAAGATTGTATTGTGCATGTAATTAGTTTCACAATTTTCAATACACGATACGAAGCCATGTACGTTAATCAAAATTTCAAAAATACTTATTTTGTGAAACATGTTTTTGCGTATTCATCTGTGCATTTTTAATGGACTTATTTTCAAATTTATTTATTTTTAGAGGCGAAGAGAGAGGGGAATATTCAAAAATTAACAAACTTACATTCTGTATGGCTTCGTTTTTCGTTTATAATATCGAACAATGCGACTAAATCGCAGATTAAATATATTGTACTTTAAATTTATCTAACATAAAAGAAATTTTTTATTATCTGACACGTGTGAAGGTAAAAATGATAATTTTTTCACTTTCAGGTACCATTTGATGACCAAAGGTTACTATTTCCACCAGCCGCTACAGCACTAATTGTGTGGGGTATACATGGGATACTCCATTTATTTTTACCGCTTTCCGTAACTTTGCCGTTACTTGCTGGTGGCATTTTAGGTAAGTTGAATTACTTCATGACGAGGATATTTTATTTTTTAAATTTACAAACAAAATTAAATTCTTCGTTTATTACATGTTGAGGAACTCAATCGGTATTATTTTCATTTAGGTTACGTTACATATGATTTGATTCACTTTTATTTGCATTATGGTTCGCCAAAGGAAGGATCTTATTTGTACCACATGAAACGATATCACAATCAACACCATTTCACTAATCACCAAAATGGTTAGTGGATCAAAGCGGAAATAAATGTTCGATCTTATCATCATTGATTACATTTTTCTCTTTTATTTTGCAGGATTTGGGATCAGCAGTCCTGTTTGGGATTACGCGTTCAATACGACGATTAAGTTGAAAAAATTGAAATATTCTTTGAAGTGGTGAACTGACTCGCTTTTTTGTTCATACAAATCAACTATCACGCATTTCTCACATCGGTATAAGTACAAAAATGATAGATTAGTTGTTTTATTTACTTTGATTTCGCATTTTAAAAGGTATCAATTTGTGATATATACATACATATTATAATCGGCTTTTTGGTATCGCTCAGTACAAATAAAAGTATTTTTTTATCTAATCGTTATATCTACAACAAAAATGGAATGAAAAATAGTAAGGAAATCTTCAGCCGCTATCAGTCTTCGTACTTTTTCGAACTACTGATAATTGAGAGAACGAACTTTTACTCGGAGTTGAGCTAATTTTTGACGCTAAGTATGTAAATGGCTCATACAACGTATGTTTATCTAACGCGTTTACTTGAAAATGGCGCAGTTTCTCTTTATCCGACCATTGCATAGCTCTTCCTATGTTGGTAGAAGGATCACTACTTAGTTTACCTTTGTAGTTGGCAACGACGACGTAAAATCCCTGCAAAAAGAAGCGGTATGAAATTGACAACTCGGATAATGGTTGTTAAATGGCTATGAAACAAACTTCTTTTTTGTCACGAATTTTGTCAATTTCTTTTTTCATAGTTATCAAACAGTCCAGCGAATCGGAACGTGAAACGTCATAAATCAGAATGTATCCGTCGGTTGTGCCATTATACTGTTTTGCTAGTTGGCTACAGGCGTTCATCATACATGACTGATCTCCTGTTGGAGACATCGGAGATAGTGCAGGGTCTATACCCGATGTGTCATAGAATCTGATACGTTCTCTGGTACCTCGATCGGTTTCCACGTTGGCAACGTATATGTCTTCAATTGTCGGGTATGTTATCTCGAAAAGGACAAAAATATTTACGTTGAATAAAAAAACAAGATGACAAATGATCTACGTAAATGTACTTACAGGGTTATCTTTATGCCTTCCATATATCACTTGTTCAAGTATCAATGTTTTGCCAACATTTTTCATGCCGCATACTATCACCCTATATACTTTCCCCATTAAGAAACACGTATCATGTACAATAAAACCATGATAAATTAACTAATTTTTCAATTAATACGCGGAAGTATTAAAAATTGACGGAGTACTGTACAAGTGTACACATTGAAAAAGATGACTGTACCCACAACTGATAACAAGGTGCAAAAGTAAACAAAGATTTAAAAAATTATAAACAAATAATCATGTTTACTAATGATAAGAACCCAAGGCATAAAGCTGAAGTAAGAAACAAATTTAATTATTTTTGTTTTTACCTTCTACTTTAATTTTATCAATTAAATTCTTATTTTCTTTCCATTTATTTTTCATTTTTAGTAATTCTAATACATCAAAAATAAATTTAACAAATAAACCAAATTGGGATGTCATCTTGAGAAAATTGTTCGGCAGGTCATGTAATTCTACGTACTGTAACTAAACAAACCGTACAAACCTGTTCGTAAAAATGCCGACATGCGTACATTTTTTATGTAAAAATAATGGACCTAAATTCACACATCATCTCAAACTATGTGATGGACAACGATAATTTTAACCGAGTAATTATTTAATTTATGCCATCGCATTTAGTAATTGCGACAGGATTTCTCGTGTATCGAGATCGACTGGACTAAACCTTCAAAAAGAAAATATTTATTCCCCTTTTACTTTCTTCTTAGAAATAAGCTCTAAGTATGTTCTCCATTCTTATTTCTCGTTGTCCCATATTAAGCATAAATTCGCTTTATAAACTTGTCGTATATTCGTTTTTTTCACGAAAATTCAGTCGTGCTGCATCATTTTTCTATTAATTCAAACTATGAAGAATCAAGTTTTAAAAAAACTGACATCGTATCGAAAGTATAACTTTCGCTTGCGCGTAATTATTGATTATGCGCTGTGGAAGCATTTTGTTTTCATTATAATCAAATAAGATCAACTGCACATGAGGAAATGTTACTGATGACAGCTAAAATGGGTGTAATATAGTGATAATATCGTCGCCACGTTTACTGAATTTTTTAAAATCAAAATGCCGAAAAAAATTAAATTTAAGGTTCTACGAGCTTCAGGTTTGTATGATAATGTATAATTTCCACGAACACCAAGACGTTTTCATATTCGAAGTGGTTTAGCCGGTTGAATAATTTCTAAAAATTAAGTTGACTATTGATTTGGAAAAAAATTATTTTATTTTTAAATCGTTGATTACAGGTGAAGATGAAAAATACAAAGTATCTGAATTGGATTCACATGGCCCATCCGTCCGCGGTTGGTTATCCGGTCGCAATTGTTCGTACCCGCAAGAAATTTTATTCTTGTTGTGCACTCCTGCCATCATACATCAAATTCAAATTTTAGCGCATCATTACATTATACGTTAGTGTTTATTTCTTTAAATCATAATCGATGTAGTCATAAGTTCCTTAAATCTACACAAACTTATTTATATTATTATTTCATTTCAGCTGAGAGAATTGATGTTTGGATAGGCAACGATAGCGATATTTCTTCACAAAAAGAGGATGATATACATTTTGAATATATAGGATATATTACGATGAGTAATAACGAAAATACCAAATTCAAATGCCGAGAATTGAAAACAATTACCATTCCCTCCATGGAACCCACCAAATATGTTAAATTAACCCTTTACCAGAATCATCCTAATAATCTGAATGTTCATAACCAAGTAATTTACTTCGTATAATTTTCAATTTCATTCGGAAATAAAATGCTGACGGTGCTATTAAACTATTAGGTTGGTCTGGTGGCCATTCAAATTATGGGAGAAGAAATTCATGATAAAGAGGATGATGCGAAAGTGACGGAGGAAGGTAGTAGAGAAATTTCGTGCTTTGATGATCTCGCTTTTGAGATGTACGTCGATCAAGAAATAGCCATGATACTTAAACAACTTGAAGAAAAAAAGAAAAAGGCAGTGTTAGGTGATTTTTTCTCCCTCATAGAATTTATTTGATATTCATTTATTTTTTTTGAAAATTGGTGTATGTAATGTGAATTAGCACGTATTTTGTAATGTTTACTTCTGTACACTTTTCAGACGAAAGATTTGAATATGCTCGCAAATTGAAAACAGTAATGGCTAAGTTACATTTGGCCGGAGAGAAATTAGGTAAAATGGAAATATCGAAAAAACAAGCTATTCAACAAGAAGACTACTCGAAAGCTAAAAAAAAGAAATTGCAGATTGAAGAATTCAAGTCTCAAATATACAGTAATTTAAATATTGAAGGATTACTGGAAAAGAACGGGGTACACCTACTGCAATATTACGATTTAGAAGCTATGAATTTTTAAACAGTTTTGAATTTACATTATGAAATAATTTTAGATTATACCTGCAAACGATGAAGAATTGGATACAGAATACGAAGATGTTAATCGTATATTGTTCAAGGATGAAAATGATGTCCACCTGAATGTAGATCAAACAGAAGTTGATTCTAAATTGCTAAAAAATTCTCCGTCCACCAGTAATATCCATGGCGAATCTACGACAACATCTAACAACTTTGGAAATGATTCTTTACCTGGAGTTTATGAGAGCCCAGTATCTCCTTTACGTACAGGATCTACCGTTATTGGTACTTTGAGGTAGATATGTTTCATATTTCATTTGCAATTTTCTTTTTTTCTTTAAAATAGTTAATAACAAAATTTTTTGATATTTTTTGTCAGTGAGGCCAATATTTCATCAAAACAGCCATCTTCAAAAACAGCATCTTTAAAAAGAAAAAATAAAACGCAAGCGAATAACCGTAATAGTTACGAATCAGGAGATGAAAATAACACCACAACTTTCAGGCCGTAATAACACTTTGAACATTTGTCACCATTTGACTACCATTATCGAAAATATCTTTCGGTTTCCATTGTATTTTAGATATTTTCAAAACGAACCAAAAGAACCTTCAGCAAATAGTCTACTTTCACAAATATTACTTCAATCAAAATTAAATGAACGAGAGAAGAAGCAAGCTCTCCTGTCTATGAATGTTTTTGGTAAAAATTTAGTAAGTAAAAATGAAGTTTAAAAAATGGAAAATTTATATAAAAATTATCATTTTTTAAATTTATGAAAATTTTAGGTGGAAAAAATTTTTTCCAAACAATATTCGGATAAAGAAGAGGCTTTAAAGATGTTGGAGGCTGCTTTAAAATCATTTATTGTAAAAGAAAAAGAAAGTAAATTGTCAAAAACACATTCGTCCAGCAAAGTCACTCGAGCTTCCACGTATCTATTACATCGCTGTCTTCGCGATAAAGTTTTTGCAATTTATAGCACCGCTACTGAAGTTATTCGATATTTTTTTACTGAATTTGTTACGGAAAGGTAAATTTTTTAAATTAAAAATACATGTGTACGCTTGCTTAGTTTTTGAAAAATTTGTATTGCACATTTACAGAGTGCCTTCATCCGAAATTACTCGTAGTATTGAACTTATTTTGCCTGATCTTTTATCCAAAGCCGGCGATACCACTCCTAGAGTTCATAATTTAGCTGTTCATACAATTCTCAGTTTGGCTGATGCTCCAGAAGTAAGGTAATGTTATTTTTATACAATTTTCATAATTTTGGCGTCTTTCTCGTTATCAAATGACTCGTGATTTTTTTTTTATTTTAGAAAATTAAACCTAATTCCTGCTCATCTTACTAGAATTTTAACGGCTAATATTCATGCAAGATTAGCTCTTAGTCGTCTTGAAATGGTTGAACAACTGATTCTAAATCATGGAATATCTTCTGATAAGCAGAGGTTATAAATTTTTCATAAATGTATTTCTCGATTGATTTTTTTTTTTAATCAAGAAATAAATTTTTAGTGGAATGACCTGTAGAATTTTGGCCGAATTTGGGTTATCTGGCTTACATCATCCCGCGGAGGCTGTTCGCAAAATGGCAGAAAAAATTTTAGTACTGGTATATCATTTTAATCCGCGTTTAGTTCGAAGACAACTTCCACCAGATGACGATGTCACTAGGAGAAATATACTTTATCGTCATCTAATGCAAGAATTTGATCGTGTGGATAGCGAGGTTAACATTAACGAATTTTTATGTTAAAAGGTGTCAATTTTATTTGATTGTGTTGTGTTTTTATCCAGAAAAAAAACTTCTCAAGAAGTGATATTTCTGATAGAGAAATAATTTCCAAGTATTCAAGTTGCTTTGGTAGAACTTTGCATAAAGCTAAGTCAGAACAAAAGTTGAAGTAATAATTCTGAAATATTTTTAATATTGACGAATAATTAAATTACATACCTAATTGATTTTTTTTTAATGATATTTAGACGTTGTATTTTCTGTCATTTGGAGTCTGATTTACTAAACGAAAAAGAATTGAATATTCATTATTGGAAGTACTGTCCTATGTTAATGCGATGTACTCATTGTAATCAAGTTATCGAAATTGCAGCTTTAAATGAACATTTAACCAGTATACACATTGCCGTTGAACAATCTTCACATTTTACCATAATCAAAAATCTAAAACAAAATTTTTTTTGACTCAGGTGAATGTGACATGAAAGCTATGTACAGAAAATGTCAAAAATGTATGCAAGCTGTTGGTATAGAAGAGCTTAACAATCATCACACATCCGTTCAGTGTACTTGTGCGTGTGAAGTAAAATATCTACTTCCTTTTTATTCGTTATATTGACATTGAAGTTTTTTTTTTAGTAATGGCTATGAAAAGTGTATGTCCTCTATGTTTTATTGAGCTGGAAGAAGGTGAGGATAAGTTGCGCATCCATTTAACTGGCACTGGTTCAACGATTTGTGCGAAACATCCTCGGGCGAAGTATTTAATTGTAAGGCTCATTTCAAATTTGTTATTCTTGATTGTTCTTCATTAGTATAAATTGTTGTGCATATTTTTTTTCAGAATAACGTCACTCACAAAACGAGCACTTGATTCATGAAATATGAAAAAAAAAAATGGTGGAATGATCCTTTTCAGGAATTCAAATTCTACCATTTTTATTCTGTTATTTGTTATTCAATTCAAAAATTTTCATTTTACGGTGAGAGTAAAATAATGATCAAATTGGTTACTTCATTCTTATTATGAGTTGATGACTGGTAATGTTAATAAAATACATCTTTACTGAGATTTCTACGTGATTAATTTGAATTAAAAATTTTAAAAAAGGCCTGAACTTGATACTTCCTTGATATTTTTGTTTACTTTGAAGAGAAAAGGAAAAGTGAACACGGAACGGAAATTTAAAATTTAATCTACAAAGAAAGTTTATAAAAATTAAAAAAAATATATTACTGAAAACTTGATTGATTTAATGATCAAAAGAGCGCGTTGACTGCTTAGTAGGGCCATGGCGGAAATCGACAAGTGGCAACATTGTAAAATGTTTGTGATTTTTCTTTCACGTCAAATTTTTCCACTCGGCGTCAGTCTTGGAGTATAATATTTTGATTGAAATATTTCTGCGGCACGTTTTTATTCGTAAAATTGGCGATAATTCATTATTCTACTTAAATTTAGAAGTTATTGTCGTTACTTCATTCTTGGAAAATGGGCGTTCAAGTAGAAACAATTTCTCCTGGTGATGGTGAGTAGAAATTCACGATGAACAGTTTACCTCTTTTTCATTAATCACCGGTGATTTTCCATTATTATCAATATCGAGTTTTAATTTATTTCAATTTATAAGTGATGCTCATTCGTGTTTTGAAAACATTGAATTCTCATTATTTTTATTAGGTTCCACCTATCCCAAACATGGACAAACGGTAGTGGTACATTACACAGGTGAAGTGTTTGGTCATGTTTCAAATAATGACGATACGAAGTAAAATTCCTTCAGTTTTATGATATGAAATGAATTTCAATATTTTTAGGAACTTTGGTCGACGGAAAGAAATTCGATTCTTCAAGGGACCGTGGTACACCTTTCAAATTCAAATTGGGTAAAGGAGAAGTAATCAAAGGTTGGGATGAGGGTGTAGCTCAGGTATTCATTTTTTAAAGTATTACTTTTTTCCTATTGAACAAGTTTAATAGTATTATCTCGATCTCGAAATCACTTGATTTAATTACAAAACCTGAAATCCTTAAGCACGCTTTTTCTTGTAATGTTCACTTATTTTTGGTTTTTTTGAAATATTTAAAATTCTAACGAAATAACGATTTGTTTTTACTCTTTTATGAGTATATTTCTTCCTAGAGTTTAAAATTAGAAAAGTCTGGAGTTGGAATTCGAATTTTGTCGTTTTGTTTTCACTGCGTTTCGAATTTTATTTATAATTAAATGTTGAGTATTGTTACTTTAATGTTGAATTTTTTTGTTTTTAGTTATGTGTTGGCCAACGCGCAAGATTGATTTGTTCGCCTGATTATGCCTATGGATCTCGCGGACATCCAGGAATATATCCTTTTTCATACTTTTCTAAACGTAATTTTATTATTCCTAGATGAGCGAGGGAAGAGAGTGTCGTTGAAAATTTTTTGCTTAATATTCACTTGAGAAAGACTTCGAAGAATATTTTAAAGGGGGTTTGAATTTTTTGTTGACGTTCAGTAACTTATTATTAACTACGTTAATTTTCTTTAATTCCATTGCACTATTCCGCCGAATTCCACTTTGATTTTTGATGTTGAACTTCTGAAGGTCGAATCATGAACTGTATATTGCTCATACACAACAACGATCTTCCATAACAATATTTACGCTACTTAATTTAATTTTTTCATGGTATAGTTAGTACATGTGGCATCTTATAGCAATCGGTTTAGCGTTTCGAAAGCGTTCCACATAAATTTATCTACTGTATCATCTAATATATTTTCGCATCTACTTAAATATTAGACGGCGTTTTTTCATATCTCGATAAAATTTTTGCTTTTAACAAGATTTGCTACAATTTTTTTTAATGTTGAGAAAATAACAAGTATTGTATGAACAATAAATTGAGAAGTTTTGAATTTTATTATACTCCTCGTAATATTTTCAAACTGTGTTTTTCATTTCACTCAGGTAAATTTCAAATCAAAGTAGTACATGTACCATGTAGTAGGTATAGTTAATAGGTATAGTAAGTAGCTGATTTATTTTAATTATGTATTGTCTAACTTATGAAGTTTCATGAGAACTATTCATATTTGCAATCGTAAAAATAAAGTTTTCAACTTTTTTTCTTGATGGGTAATTTTTCATTTTGAACTTTGAGTTTGATCGCGTCCGTAGTTGGAAATTCCGAATACCTAATGATGGATACTTGAAATGCGCATGAACATGAAAGAATGTCTTTAGTTTTATGGAGTAAAAAAGATTACTCTGATTATAATATAGAATATACTAAAAAAGTGAAAATTAAACAGTGATCAAATTTATTGAGAAGTAAACGGAAAATAGCCGAACAAAGCAAGCAAAAAATAGTGACCGTGCGTCATCCTAATTAATTCCTTGATTCCTAACTTCCTAACCCGACCCTGCCTACTTAATTTGTGCAGTGAGTGTGCAGCACCACCTATGAAGCAATCGCAAAACTATTCAAAATTGGGAAAGAAAAATGAAAAAAACCATGTCGTTGTGTATTATTGTGGTTTTATGTAATCAATTATCGATCAAGGATCAAGATGCCGTGTTTTCCTTTCGAAAATTTGTATTTGAAAATATTTTCACGGTTAATGATCGTTACTTATCTTTTGTTGATCAGTCAATTTGAATTAACGTTAGTGAGAAAAAAAAACGATTTTTATGTTCACCTAGTGAATACCTATTTTTTCAACTCCTTACTAAACTCAAGAGGATGTTTCGGGGACAATTTCAAAGCGGTATCTTGTCCATTCTTTACAGTATGGGTACAAAACCATTACAATTATGGGATAAAAAAGTTCGAAACGGGCATATCAAAAGAATATCTGATGATGACGTTCAGTCATTAGTTTTAGAGATTCTAGGAACGGATGTGCGTACAATTTTCATTACGTTACCCGCAGATCCGATGATTCCCCTCGGCATTAAATTGCCATATCTTGTTCTTATCATTAAAAATCTGAAGAAACATTTCACATTTGAAGTGCAAGTATGTTTTGAATTATATTTTGAAACGACATTGTTCAAACATTATGCTGAAATCTTTATTATTTTCAGGTATTAGATGATCGTAGTGTTAGAAGAAGATTTCGAGCTAGTAATTTTCAGACCACCACTAGAATTAAACCTTATATATGTACCATGCCATTACGACTGGAAGATGGTTGGAATCAAGTTCAAATTAATTTATCCGACTTTGTTAGAAAAACGTATGGCACAAATTACGTCGAAACTTTGCGAATCCAAATTCATGGTAATTGCAGGATACGAAGGATATATTTTTCAGATCGTATCTATACTGAAGACGAGTTACCATTGGAATTCAAACTATTTCAACCTATTTATAAATACGAAAAGAAAGATAATTTGAACTGAAATAAGTAAGTATTTCATTAAAAAAAAAAACATAAACGCTGAAAATTTAATGAATATAAAAAGCTAACAAACTAAATTAAGAGAGCAAAACAACTAGGTAAAAAAGTAATAATAAACACTGAATTTCTTACAAATTATAAAATCTTTGTAATGGTTTCGCGCATTATTTTACGTTTTCAAAAACAACAAAAAATACGCGGCATGTAAAACGAAAGCTTTTCAGGAACATACTCGTGAAATTTTTAATGTGCGGGGTATACTGCACAAAGAAATTTGAACTTCAAAGTAACTTAAGCTTTTAATAATTATGCACTCGTCCTTTACCATGGTCGCCACATGCAGTCGTCTCGTTTAATACTGAAATCAATTGGTTCATTGGTTTCGTTGCCACTTCCATGTTTATCTATAATTCTATGAAAAGTGCTTTTCTTATGAAACTCTTCAGCTAACTGCATATAATGACTAGGCAATAAAAATACAACTTGTCCGTCGGATAATCTTGAAGGAATAACCTGAATGATTGAATAAATTCAATATTTATACTTCGATTTTTAAAAAATATAAAAATTGTACTACCTGAACAACCGACAAGGTAGAATCGTCTTTATTTTCATTGGATGAATTTTTTGGAGTTATTTCATTACTTTTGAGATCAAGTACTTCTGATTTAACGGCTGGAAAATAATTTTCTCCGTTCTTATGAGTATTCGCAATTTCTTTTTTAGTAACTTGAGTTGATGGTATTTCATCAGTGGTGTAGGGAGGTGTTGGGCATATTTCTGGTGATAACTCCGTTGTTCCCTTAACATGTCATCATTTTTTCAATCGTACTAAGAAATATAATTTTAAAAAATTCACGTTATATTTACCGGTTGATTTTTTTGTAGTGTGCTGGTTTTACTGAAGTCAAGATCGATTTCCGAACTACAGCTGTTCAAATGTCTCAGTAATCTTTGTTTGACGGCTGGTTCCACAAATATAGAACTTGAATGTTTTGACGAGTTCGCACTATGATGTTTCGATGATTTGGAAGAATCATTATTGCATAAGTGAAGTTCCGGCGTATCGAGAAACCGTGTTACCTGTGTGAGAATAAATTTATGTAATGAAATTATGTTAAAACCTTCGACGCAGTTTACAACAATCAAATGATTTTGAATAAATAATTACTGACTTCTCTGGTACATTCTTGAAACCCTGCTTTATATTTATCTAGTTCTTCGGAATTGAGAATTTTTTGTCGTTGTAAGTATCGCACCGTCAATTCAAGAATATCAGCTTTCTCTAATTTTGAATGTCTTGTATTCTAATATAATTAAAAAATAAAATTAGAAACAAAAATTCGCCAAATTCCAGATTTGCAGAGAATCTTACGTCATTTTTTGTGGAATCCAAGATTAGAGTTTTTAACAAAGCTAATGACTGGTTGATTCGAGCTCGACGTCTTTTCTCCATTAGTGGTTTATTCGCCTATAAATGGAAAAGAAACGAAAATATTAATATATAAAGTAACATCACCTAACTTTAAAATTAAACCACTTAAACCCGGAAAATTTGAAAATAATTAAATTTGATACGATCTTACGGTATTTGAACCGTACAACTTAATTCTACTTGATGGTTAACAACGATTGCATCATTGAAATATCGAATAATTGTGTAAAATAAATCATTATATTTATAACTGAATTATTCAACTGATGAATTTTTCAAACAAACAATGAGTTTTATTTTCATTTCTTCGCTCAAAAAAAAATTCAATTTGCATACCTATAGGCATGTATCTACGGCATTTTTTAATTAAATAGAAATTAATTATAAAAACGTTCTGCAAACCAGTAGGATTAGATATTCGTACGATTTGATGTTAAAACGAGAAGTTATGAAAATATAGGTAGGTAATTTGCTTGTATCACATATGAAAAAAAATCAATATTTGGAATTTAAGAACAGAAAAATGAATTAATATTCCTTTCAAGCAACTATTTAACAAAACAAACACTTCGATAATTACGAATAGCACAATTTTTTAGCAAAATAAGAAATAGAATAGCGTAATAAATGTCTATTGTAAAAACCATCGGAATTTAAAGATTTGATAAAATGTACACCGACAGTTCCTCCGAGAAAATAATAGAATATGCGCTTCATTGGCTCTCTAAATTTCTAACCCATTTTCTTTTTGGAGTAAAAAATGTGTACTTTTTGTAAACCCTTAAGAAATCTTCTGCACTATTAGTATATTGCGGTGAAATTTTAAATCTCGAAAAAATTTTAATTTGATGAAATGAAGAAGGAAGTAATGAAACGACATTCAAAGTTATAACGAAATGCCATGAATTGTGAAATTATCAATTTTCCAATGTTAAGATAGGCAAGAACCTTTTTAAGGTCTAACGACTTCATCAGATGAAATGAACGTAGAAAGGATACAATACATTTTAAAAAATCGCATGTATTGATTAAAAATTGAAATTACATCGATGAAACTTGAAATCCAACGCGCACTTTTCATGCAGGTACTTTGAAATAAAATGTATTTATATTTGACGTAGACAAAAAATTAACACTATCCAAAATAGGTAAACTATATATAGGTACGAGATTTATTATTAAGTTATAGTATTAAAATCGTGAACAAATTTACCGTAGAACTGATAGAATTTATGTTATATCAGCAAAAGTAGTTTAATTGAAAATTCCAGGCTTTGCAAATTAATTTCTAATGAAAATAATACTTGA
This sequence comes from Maconellicoccus hirsutus, assembly GCA_003261595.1. Taxonomy (NCBI): domain Eukaryota; kingdom Metazoa; phylum Arthropoda; class Insecta; order Hemiptera; family Pseudococcidae; genus Maconellicoccus; species Maconellicoccus hirsutus. The sequence continues at coordinate 126,460 of QBDW01005075.1, forward strand.
TGATTTTTTTCAAAGGTAAAATGAATTTGAATATCCACGTGTTGTAAATGCGTTAAAACAAAAAAAATCTTATCTGCATGCTCAAGATTAATATGAGTAGGTATTTGCCAAATTTACGCTTTAGCGAATTAAAAAAAGAACAATAAAGTAGCATTACATTTTTACTAGGCAATTTTTAATAAACGTATGCAGGAAAAATAATAATTTATGCTTAAATAGGCATTTAAAGAAATACGAGCCTTTTTAGGTGTCGGAGATACTCCGTCCTTGCGTGCATCGACGATATTGTTCGATGAAAATTTTTGATTTTTTTCTTCATTAGTAACTTTGCTTAGCTTGCTTTTTTTACTAGTAACGGAGGAATCATCATCTTCGCTGTCGAATGTATCAGAAGCACCATTACGTTTTAGAGTAAAACCCTGTTTGGTATCCATTTGGTTGACACGAATTCGGCGGCGGTTTTAAAACGCGGACAATGGTTATTAGTATTAAACGACGGACACGATACGCGTTTCCGATCGCACTTCTGTTGTCGGCGTGGTACGGTGTGAGTAAAACTTTTAGAGCCACCAAACGTCCTTAGCTGGCCGCATTCGAGTGGGTACGAAATGTCGGCGGTCAGCGGTGGAGCAGCAGGTGTCGTATTTAGAAATGAGGGGGTGAGAGGGTAAGAGGCCAGTAGCTACATTAAGCACGGCGCGTGGCACAGCGTGGGAACAATCAGGCGTCGGGTCGCTCGTCTTATACCTCTTTACCCTTCCGGCGTCGATTTTACCATGCTTGGTATTGAGCCGAGTCACGGTGTCGTGTGGTAGTCGCGTGCCGTATACGTTTTAACACCTCTCTAACGACACGAATACACTAACACATACACGCACTTGTACTTTCGCACACGACGACGCTTTAATCGCGATGCTGATAGGGTGGAAATACGAAAGAAAGGCTACCGTTTCTAACCCCTCGCCTCGCCCGATCTATGTGATATAATTACAGCACAGGGAATGCGGGATGGTATCACGGTAGTAGTACGGCTGTACGCTCTGCTTGTCATTCTACCTAAAAATAAAAAGAGAGAAAAAATTAAAAAGTTACGCCTCGCTTTTGCCGTAGTTCGTACTTTTCAGCGAAAAATTTTACGCTTTAACTTTCACGCGATAAGCTTTTAACCTGAAAAAATCCCCATTTTTTTCTCGCCTTCGATTTTTATCCTTATAAAATATTATCATACAGAATCGGTTTCGCAATTTAGAATTTTCATCCCAACGTTTCTTGGGAGAAAACCACGCAAAATATAGATTTTTTTATCATGATTTTTCATGGCATAACGAATCCTTTATATCGATTTTCATTTGAAATTTCTCCTTCGTTACCCTTGTAAAATTTTCTCTCGGTTTGTTGAATTTTTCAATTCATCACTTTCTCACTATATCTATGTATGTATCGAACACACTCAATCAAAAAATTTTATCTTCGTATCTTCCAACACACACGTTTTTCAACTAGTAGGATAGGTAAATACAAATTCTAAAGTAAATGAAAACGATTCAAATGCACATAGATGTTCTCTTTGAGATTATTGTTTTCTCAAGTCACTCGAGCATGAATTATTTATTGCTGTAACTTCAAATAAGCTAATCCTAAGTTGTGAAATTATATTAGGTATGCATTTACTAAACCAAAATTTAGCATTATACTAATTTCAACTATATGAAAAAATATATAAAACCGTAACCAAGCACCAAAGGAAAAAAAATACCAGTATTTTAAATAATTTAAAACCTAACTATATGCACTCTTGCATTACTTCGATATCGATCGTAAACTATATGCAACTCATGGACACATCAGCACTGTACGCTTATTGCTTAAAAACTAATTCGAATGTAGATATAGATACATCTTTCATTTTATTGGGAAAAATAAAGAAAATTTTTGCAAAGGTATTTAATTTTTTTCATTGCAAATTAAAACCAACAAGAATTTTTCAATTTTTTTGGTTCAAAATACGCACTTCTGCACTAGATAAAATAACATCTCTGCAGTTTATAATTTTAAGTCGATAAGGTAGTAATTATTTCATTGATAAAATATTAATCAGATGGAATATTCAAATTTAGAACAACATATTTTTCATATGTGACAGCTGTATGTTTCATTTTATTCGATTTTTATGCTTATAATTATCCGCATGATCTAAATTTGGAAAAAAATGGTTTAATAATTCATGAATTATTATAAATTATAATCTATCCGATAACAATAAATCAAGAATTAAAATTGGTGAGTGAATTTTCTAAACATATTTCGTGTTGATAAGAATTTCAATGGCATATCAGGCCTAACTTCTTTTTAATAAAACTGTCGTGAACCAAATAAAACCACCTTAAACTGCTTGTTTTGAAAACCTTTACGGTTCTTTATGAAGTTTTAGCTTAAATATTCAAAATAATCTTCGTTGTTTCAGAAAACATGAATATTATTCTACAAATTTCTACTTCCGTCATAATATGTTTTTTGGGAACCATCGCTGCAGTGAAAGTTATTCCTGATTTTGATTATAAGAAATCTGATTACGGTGATTTTTATGTTATAAATATAATATTTTCATTTGCTAAATGTTAAACTTATAATTAATTATTTTATATATGTACTATGCGTTCTTCATACCTGCTAACATTATCACTTTTCACCTAATATTTCACTCACATAAATTTTTCTTTTATTAATGAAGAATTTAAAAGAGCATCTGTAAGCAAAATATTGGCGGAACGTTTAGATCAATTGGATAAAGATATTACAGCTTCTCCGGAAAGAAATGACACTTTATTTGGTCATATGTTGCAAAAGCATTTCCCAATGGAGTACATATATGAAGATGAAAAGGTAATCACGGTGCTTTTCTGTTCTTAAAATTTTATATTAGATGAATAATTTTATAAATAAATCATTAGTGTGTAGCCTTTTACGATGATCCGCCTCAAGCCCCAGTTCATGTAGTAATAATTACTCGTAAAGGGCTCCGATATTTGCAAGATGCTCGAGAAGATGACAAAGAGGTACATAGAATTGTGTGATACCTATCTATACAAAAATTTGAATTCGAAATAACTATTTCAATTTTTCTATTTTACAGCTATTGGGACATCTGTTGTTAACGGCTAATAAAATAGCGCTTGATTTAGGATTAAAAGACGGATATCGTGTAATTATTAACAACGGTAAAGATGCATGTCAACTCATCAAACATTTTCAGGTTCATGTATTGGGAGGACGACAACTGTACTGGCCTTGTTCTTAATTTTTTATTGATTCAAAATAAAATCATTTTCTATTACAAAACTTGATGCAATGACCTTTTCTTAAAAAATTTAGTTTCATTTCAAAAATCGTTAACTTATGTCAGAAAATGATTCAATTACTTTAGTTCAACTAAGTACTTGGGAATAAAGTGTTTATTGAATTCAATAATTTAAAGAGTATGCCTATTTTATCATGTTACCTATTTAAAAACATGAACAAGAGAAGTAAACAGCTTGGAATTTAAGTTATTTACTAGTTATAACCTATAACTACGAGCTATGATAATCATGAAATTTTATCTGAATTGCTTCAACTGATTATACTATTTTTACTCAAGTAAAAACGGTACAGCGAGTTATATTTTTTTTTAAATACCTAAGTTAAGTAACTATCTCATAATCATTCCTAGTTGCTTTCTTACAAATATCACGAATTGAAACTCCTGAGAGAGTCTAGCATAACTTGGTAGGTAAGTAGTTCGGTCTTGAGAGCCTTTGGATATGACAACTAAAAGCTTAAACCAAATTTAGCGGTATAATTTCAACAGTGAAACCTTTCAAATTCTCGGTTCTACCCTCAATTCTAACAAATGATGAAACCATATCCACCTACTCCTAGTCTCTCATTTTTATCTCAAATTCTCTCAACCTTACTGGCTCGCTGCATCGCCAACAGTCGCTAGTCGCCTGACGCACGGTCTATCGATACGCAAGAAAACGTAGTATTTTTACTGTTTATAAACGACTAGGTTGCTGAACTAAAGCAGGTGCTATTGCTACCCCGCGAGCGTTTCTTATCCATGGGTAATTGATACCTTATCATGAGCCGAAGTAAGAAGCGGTGTTTGCGTATCTTTTCATGTTACGTTATTTTTCATTGTTTGTCATTTGTTCGTGGACTGAATGATCCTCAACCCGCAGTTGAAAATAGAGGTAATAAAATTATTTTAAATTACATGAATCTTTAATCATCATTCATGTTTAGGTTTTTAATTCGTACGAAACCATTAAAAACTTATATACAGTATAATGCAACCATAAGTTCTAATTTTGTTAATCAAGTTGTGAAGAAGCAAAACATGTCTACTGAAAGTACTTCTAGTGAAGTAGAAAAGGCACAATCTGCTTCCCCTAGTATCGGCGGCGATACTATATTTGGAAAAATATTAAGAAAAGAAATTCCATGTAATTTCATTTACGAAGATGAACAAGTAATTTACTTTTATCTACATACATTACTGATTCAATTTCACGTTTTAACGATTCAGTTGCGACTTTTTATCAGTGCGTTGCTTTTCACGATGTGAATCCTCAAGCTCCGACTCACGTTCTTGTTATCCCTCGTAAAGTTATTCCCATGCTAGAGAATGTTCAAGAAAGTGACGAACAGGTACGTTATTGATTTTTTTTCATGGCAAATTATATTGAAAGTCTCACCATTTTAATATCAATTATCTAATGCGTTACTTTCATTTCACAGTTGCTAGGTCACCTTTTGGTTGTTGCAAATAAGGTAGCGCAAAATTTGAAATTACAGAAAGGATATCGAATTGTAATAAATAACGGTAAAGATGGAGCTCAGTCTGTTTATCACCTTCATATTCACGTCTTGGGTGGACGACAAATGCAGTGGCCTCCTGGCTGACAGAAATGTTCCTTGTAAAGTACAAACTTATTTTACGCTCTAAATAAAATGGAAACAATAAATTGCACGTGCAATGAAAATTCAAAATAGATGTTGATTTTTTTGTGTAAATAAACAAGAGAAACACCCTTATGAAGCTTTTTTACACCATACACGCATCAGTACGATAAAATTTTTGATGGTACCAATAATACAAGAAAATTGACAGACATTTTTTTTATTTGACTCTTCAATTTAACCTATTAATATCGTTATGTCCGCTCTTGAGGAAATGTCACGGTATAAATATTCATTATTCATTTGAGGTGGTGTGTTTTCCAGGAAGAGTTGTGGTAGAAAAAGAGAATATATTTTTTAAAAAAACATAAAAAAATATATTATATGTAATTATTAGTTTCTGCATAGAGAGCTTTCGTAATATTTGGATTTTTCAGCACACAAAAATAAATCGATGAATTCTGCCAGGTGTATTGATATTGCATGGGATCTGCAAAAGAAAATATAAATTAATAGCAGAATGTTATTCAGTCACTTTAAATTAAAAAAATGATGGTTCACTTACAAAAATTTATCATTTAAAACTCTTGAATAAGTTTTCTCGTGAATTTCTTTTTTTGTGCTTTTAACTGTACACAAGGACTGAACATAAAAACACAAAATTACAAAAAAAGAATTATACTAAAATGGCATACCAAAACTGAAGTTCTTGATTGGTTTCATTACTCACCTGCATATTGATAATGAAAAATAATTCTTCATTTTCATACGTTTCTAGCGCTGGTTGATGTATATGAATGTTTAGATTGGCGAGTTCGTTAATTAAACCCTAAAACGAAGGTAAAATCAAGACTATTTCACCCGTTAAAAAATCACAAATACGCAAGCCTATTATTTAAAAAATTACCTTGTAAGCGTATTTAATCCCTAATAATGTACTTATCAGCGAGTGTTTTTCGGTTGTATTAACATTGACAATATTTCTATGTAATATACAATCTGATAAATACTGGAGCAAGCCATTGGTATCAATATCAAGACTGTCAGTCTGAGGATTCATTTTTTTACCATTTTCATGGTATGTTTTGTCCACTAATAAGCTAGAAATAATAGCTTTGGTAATTTCTGCTCCTATACCACCATACAACGCTGGTCTGAAAATTTATGGACACTATTCAATAAATATTTCGAAAATGTATTAAAATTTAAAATCAACTCACAGAGCGTATTCTTTTTCGAAAAATGGTTGTTGCAGAACAGCCGATGGTACAATAACCTTATCAACATCAGCATTAAAGGTTACACTAGTGGGATACAATACCATATTGTCAATCCATCTATTAAACAGCCCCATTTGAAATTTATTTGAAATCGAGATAGTGAGGGACACAAATTTCAATTTTAAGAAGCTTTACTTGTATTCATCTTGCGGACTAATTAACCTTCTTTGCATATCTTCCTTGATGAATTCATTACCATATGTAACAGTCTGATAAAAGTCATACCGCATTGCATTTAACGGCGCGTAATAAGAGTCGATGTATTTTTTTTGCAACATAAAAGTTGGTAAGCCGAACTGAATACCCACTTTGTTCAGCTGCAAATACGACGAAACAATATAAACTTCGTTAAATAGATAAGAATTTAACCACGTTTCAACTACTAACTTTCTCCAGAAGTCTAATTTGTATTTCATTTCTTCTATTTGATAAAATGTCTTTTTTAATCACGGTTGAAAGTTCGCTAAATAAATTGCTGACCTGCAAAATCGGTTGAAAGATATTGATGGATTTATTGCTCCAATCAAAAATATTTACTCATGTTTCCAAATATATGCCAGCGTATACTTACCGCTGTATTTACGTCTTCTTTATCCTCTATTTTATTTTCATACAACGACAAAAGTCCAAACCCAGCAAATTTTTGAAGAGTGGAAATACAAAATTCCCATCTCGGCATTGCTTCACTTTCGCCTAAATGAAATATTAAAAAATTATCTACTTGTTTTGCGACTTGTGTTGCATACTTGATCATAAATACCAGAAAATTCTTTTTTGTATAAATTCACCGTTTCCAAATATTTTTGAGGGAAATAAGGCAGATATTCAGAAACAAGACGCCAATTTAAATAATTATTCAAACTCCTAGAAAAAAATCATAATTCATGTGTATAATTGAAAAAAAAAAAAAATGTAAAATACTTATACATATCAAAGAGATGTAAAAATAGTATACTTACGACATATCGGAATAACTAAGAAATGCGGCCAAACTGCGGAAATATGACATCGAAGAAACCAACACGTAATCGGCATTTTTCAAATTTGCTTTTGGAAATTTACTCGACAATATATCAAACAAGGGAATCTATTAAATTTATCCAACATGTTATCCAGTGGAATTTATACAGTCTAAAATGTAAATAGCTGATGAGTAATTTTTTTGATCGTTTTTATTTTAGGCCTAGGTAATTTAGGTACTTAGATAGTTAAGTACCTAATTATGCTATAACAATCCAGCACCTCAATCGCATCATAGCGGTACATATGTTTGTTTGAACATTACTACTACTCAGAAATTATTATCAATGAGTAAGTAACGTACCATATAACTAATTAGTCATAAAAAACAATAAGGCTCAAGTATTTTACGTTGTTTAGACATTTGAATGAAGTCAAGTTCAAATGCATAACCCACCTGTAACATAATTTGACTGAGATCACCTATTGCGATTCGCGTATAGTTCGTTTGAGTTTTGTCTTCGTCGTCTAGAATTTCGGCTATTCGTTTTTCAAATAAAAACATGCTCTCGCCGAATTTAATGGCATCGTTAACCGTGGCGCCAAATAATTGGACCACATCTTTAATATAATGCTTATACAATACTATCACCTAAAAAAGACAAAATTCCGTCAATTATAAACACTTCATGACATGTACCCAACTACCCACGTAATTGCGCATTTTTTGAGAAAAATAATACTTACGGGATCGTTATCACTTAAAGAATAATAATTTTTATTCGGCAATCCGAGCTGAGGTGGTCGCAGCTGTAAATAACAGTAAGTATAAATAAACATAATAAATTCTTTTTTTCAAATAGAAAACGTGAGCTTGTTTCAATAACATGTTATGATGTTACTAATTTATTCAACCGTATAATTATTACAATAAGTATTTAAAAATACGTGGAAAAATATACATACCCGAACGATATACTTTGGACTATCCGTAACATCAGGTACAACATCAACAATAAAAAATGGTGATATGCTGTACTTCGAATACAACAACACCAATGTTTTTTGTCTATCCCACGTGGTTGCGGAAAAATCATGTAACACTTCCCAGCCACCTATACCATCACGAAATAAGGTATTAAACCTCAGTAAAAAAAATAAAAGTAAAAAATATTCAAACCTAATTCTGATAGTATAAGCCTTTTTAATGAGTCATCAGTTGCGATGTCATTAACGTTCATACAACTATCATAGGCAACTTTGAGCTTCCATTGCAAAGAAGACGTCTCTGTTGTAATAGGCATCATATGAATTAATTCGTGAATTTTTCGCCGATCTGTAAACGTGAAGTCATTTTTACATTTAAACCATCTACAACCCGATGAGTTAATAGCAGGCAAACGACTGATACTCACATTGAAATTGAAGTAATTCTTTCATGTTCCATTCGTTACGACTTTTTGGCAACGGATTAGAGGCAAACCATCCACCGCAAGCATAATCTTGTAAATTATTGCATATCGATTCATTCACATTCAACTTGGATAATATCTACAAAAATGTTGAACATAAATATAAAAATTGAAAATATTTCATTTCATTTTAGTAAACATATGATGGTTAACTAAATAAGAATCGAACGATTTACACAAGTTTTTTTGGGGAAATTCTTCTGCGATGATATAATTAATATTAAAATTACCCAACGTACGCACATATTTACTATTATTGTCTTTACTAATTTACCAAACTTATTGAGAAATGAATAATTGCACATACATATTAGGTATTCCACAAATTTTTCGCTTACTCAACATTTATTTTTTTCCCATCAATATAATAAAGTATACGCGTAATTACGTGTCTAAAACTCCCAATTTAAAAAAAAAAACAGTTCAATTTTTTAATGAAAATAAATCAGTGAAATTACAACTTATCAAAGTTTGCTCAAATTGTAGACTTATAAATGAACCAAGTTTTTACTTTGGGTGGTTAGGTACTTTTACTAAAAAAAATTCAACGTCTCCATGAAAAGAACTTTAAGTCGTCAATAGGGAAAATGCCATGTTACAAAATGGTATTTTGAAGATACTATCAAAATATATTCCCATCAAGTAAATCAGTCAGTATCTGTGCAATTTTCATCCTTAAAAATATTTTAAAAACGATAAATGGTTATGGTTCAGATATGGAATTGGCGATGGCGTAACAATTGTAAGGTGTGTACCTAGCTACCTACTACTTAGATCTATTACCCAACTGTACATCTACCAGAAGATGCATATTAACAGTAGAAGGAAACGACGGTATTTCCTGTCTACATTTGTTTATTAACCGATCTACTTAATGTTAGAATTGAAGTAGGCCTACATCTGGATCTGATAACAAATTCCTTCGTAAGTTGATCGGTTTAATCATTTTAAATTGAAGACAACCACATGGCGTTACCTCAAACTTTCGATTTCAAGCTGCATTACATACAACATTAAATACAAAAGCGATATTACTAATTGCGCATCGAAAGTACGCGTACCACCCAACAGATTATACACATGGCTCCATTTATTGCTGTTAAATGGCTGATTTATATCCCCCGCACGATAACTATCGAAACCCCTTTGTTTATTTTTACGGTGGTTAACGGATTTGATAATTTCGTCTTACCTACATCACGACGCGATGGATGATTTTCCAAACATGTTTCTCCTAATCTTTATATAAGTCTACTTTTTTTTCGTTCGCTGAGCAAATGCACTCTATCCTATTTCGGTTAACAGTTTTCTAATATATAATACATATTCGTCTTAAAATAGTTTACTTTTACAAATTTGGCCACGATGTAGAACAACTAACAACGGGTAAATGAAACGTTCGATTGTTTACTCATTTTCGTTTATTTTATTTGATTTTGTTTAGAAGCACGCTGCCAGATAAAACAGCTAAATAAATAGGTATTTAACGTAAAAAGAGTTTTTTTTCACTTCAACACTAATTAATTGAAAACACGTTAAAACATAATAAACGGTTGGACCAATAAACAAATTTCTGAAATGTTGAGATATTTTTCACAGTAATTTTTGAAGCAATTGAATTAGTAAATGTAGGAATAAGCATTAGATTTATTTTGATGAACATTATTTGCACATGACAAATTCAAAGTAGGTAGGTCTAAGTACTTAGATAGCTAATATGTAATTCAGGACTGGTCGCAATAAGAGTTTCACGATACACGAGCATAAATAATTCAGCAGAATTTCAGTAGGTATTGGCCAGGTAAGTACTTAAGTAGAATTTTAACTGTTGAAATTTTATACCCATCAATAGCAATTTACTAACCGACGATGACGCTTCGGTAATTTCACTCAAATCATCAATACTTGCCATGACATGCGGATTTTAAAATTTACTGAGATAATACACCAGACTAGACACGTTTATAAGTTCATATGTAAATTTATGACGCGAGTAAAAATTTCGCTATTTAAATATTGAATTGTACCTATTTAAGGTATTGTACATCTACCGAACCAACGAAATATATTACCTCTGCTGATGATCGTAGACACGAAGGTTTCGCACAAACTGGATACTCTTTTGAGTGTGGTGTCTTAGGCCAAAAAGTTAAACATAGTAACAAAGCTATTGCTAAAATAATACATAAAACGGCTAAAACTAAACCGGTTCGTGTAAGGCCTGTTTTTCGTTTTATGATTTTTTCAATTCGAATTCCGTTTGACTTCAGCGGCGATAGATTTTTACGATTTTTACCGTTATCGCAATTTCTAAATTTACGTTTTTTATTTCGTTTTGTTAACATGACATCTTCTATGTCGTCTGGGTGATACGTTGCTTCATCCGTCATATCAGTGCCGCCTCTGAGAATCTGCGGCTGCTCGTGAAGCCCATTTTTTAATGGTTGTTTCACTTCGATATTTCGATCGCCTGGTTGACTTTCGTTACCGTTTTCTTCAACCGAAGTCATCTTGCTCGTCTGTAAAGTATAAATGAAAGTTGAGAATAATCAATATAAACAATATAAATACAATCAACGCGGAGTTTGTTGTCACAGGGTAAATGTGTCATCGCTGTTGAAACCACTATACAAATCATGTACGTACTGCATTGCCATGACCTAAAGAAACAAATTGACTGACTCATGACTCAAAATGTTTCATTCTATTAATTCCACATAAACGAAAGGTAACGTCGTTGCCGTTCTGATGTCGAATAATTCAAGCGTCAATTTCGATAACAATAACAAATCAAGATGAATGTACTTGTAAGATGAAAATTTGGAAAATATGATTTTACTTCTAACTCAAATAATTGGAAAGTGTGACAAAATTGATTTTCTTTTTTTTGGGACAATATCTAGCATTAAGGAATCCAAGTTTTATGACCATTTGATAAAATTTCAAGTCGTATCGCAGTTAGAAGCACATGCCTCAATTCTTTGTCTCATAATCGATTTACACAACTTCTAATGTCTATATCAAGAAAACTAAATAAGTATCCGTTCTCTCATCTTGGGATCGAAAGTTCTATGCTTTCGTAATTATTCAGCAGACCTAATGATTTTTTTTTCAGCAATCCTCGAATAATAGGTACCAGGAAGGCACTTAGCTATTTACCGTTAGGTACAGAACTGGACACAAGATTGTATACTATACTAAATATTATTTTTATTTTATACGAGACATCACGCGTGGATATTAAAATAGGTACTTTATGTTAATAAGCGCATCGTTATAAACAGTCGAATTTTAAATAAATTTGTCCAGCTATAGATTAGTTGGCAACTTCCGATTCGTTATATTTTCTATTTAAGTCACATCGACGTCATGATTTAATATCCCGATAAAACAATTTCTTACGCATAATTCACGTAGTTTATTCTAAATAGGTACATTTGCACTAATAAGTACTATTTTCTTTAACAACATAGTTCAACTAAACAGAATTTTTTTTCGAACATTTCCACGTGCCAGAATGCATCATGCAGGAATCAAGCTTGGAATTTGATTACTTGCTGAAATTTTACAAAAATCATCAAACTTATGCAAAATCACCGAAGCGTTTATTTTTTCTGATAGAACGCTCAATACGTGGAAGTCCAAAACATATGTTACAGGCGCAGGACGCAGTTTCCGGGGAAGTTTCACCAACGCAAACATATACCGGTTTTGTTAAGTTAAAAATCGACACGCCCCAATATTAACATGCCAGTTCAATAGCCAACAAAAGCATGGCTCTTTATGCAGATGCTGTATGCTTTGTAAATTCGCCGAAATATGAACGTTTTTTGTTGAGACAGAGAACGCGAGCCGGCCATATTTTTCAGAACCGAATTGGATATTGAAACATTTCTGAAATTTTGTTCGCGTCAATTTTGCATACTTATTCAATTAATTTAATTCACAGCACATATCAACCTAGGATGATAAACATTTCACGTATGATGCGCAAAACATGCATATACCCATCATCTGTTGAACATGTGCAGAATGATAATGAAAAGAAATTTCATTAGGTTCCCGCACACTTAAAACATACAGATGATTCGTTCAATAAAGCTCAAAATAATGATATGAATTGATTAGATAGTACGAGTTGATATTGAAGGAATCACTCAAAAATACAATTATCCTACTCATTAGGTAATTTTTAATTAAAAGATATCACAATCTAATTTTTTCAAATTCCTCTACTTGTTACCTATATGTATCAAGACTCAAGTAGGTACATGTGATATTTTCTAAACATGATCTCATGAAATCAGATCACCTAATGAATATTTACACTCGAATAGTTGATTGATAACAGAATAATTAAACAAACGATTCCATTTATGGAAAGACAATTTAGAAAAACGCTGTACAATAATCAATGACTGTTATCTGCCGGTTTCGAAATTTCAACACCTACAAATTTTAGAAAAATTTCCAAGTAAGCAGGTATACCTAATTACCTATTATCAAACTCTTCGTAATTACCATGAATTTTAAATTTGTGAAATTGTTTTCGACAAAAATTACTTTTTTCAGTATGAAGGTAAATATTCCCAAACCTTTACGTGAATTTCCAAAGGAACCATCCTTTGGTAATTTGGCGAAAGGGAGGGGGTAGGTAGAGGGGATTTATGTATCGAGAATTGTTTTTCTTGACCTCAAGATTTCTCAAATTTGTGGCCTCTCCTTCACTCTCCTTCCATCAAGAATACTCAAGTTATCACCAAATCAATTTTTTCAAATACGTTCATCAATGTATCCACATTAAAAAATTGGACGATTTATGGGTATCCACCAGTTCTTTTACCTACTTATTTAATAGGCTCATTAATATAGGTAGATGACGCAATAAGGGATGAAAATTTAAAAACTGGTATGATAATTCTCTTTACTTGATTTGGTTTTGGCGCGAAAATAGTTCAATTATTGTTGATAAGTCATCGTAGTCATTTCATGCAAACAATGAAAATTTATTTCAAGAAATAAATCCTATATCTCGTTTGCATAATATTAAATATACAACAACCCTTCACACTTATGAATATAATACAATTGAACAGCTAATACCAATACTGTTGATTAATATTCTATATATGGTCAATATGCTATGGTACGTTATAAAAAGCATTCTACTCGAACACTAAGAATTTTAAATTAAATAAGGAGTATACTTTCGAAACGCGAGTGATTTACGAATGTAACGTGTAGATTCGACAGATGCAGGTATTTTTTAAATTGCGAGCTCGAAGCAAATGCAGTTAAAGAGTTGGTTGCAAGAAACCCGGTTTGTTCATATGACCCTTGGCGAAACGAGCAAAAAAATCGCACTTCTTTAACAATAATGTAAAAGGAGCACTAACGTACACGGTCACACTGCTATGTACCTACTTCAGAAACGATAAAACCAAATGAGTGGGTACAGGCAACAGAATGAAACACCGAAAAACTCATTACAATACTTACATTTCTTAATCGTGAAACTTCATCTGAAATGGTATAACCCAGGGAAATCGGTTTTCAAATATAACACACACATATCACAACTACTCAGAGAACCACCACCGTACATAAGAATAACAAATTTTTCAACGCGTATAAAATATAAAAAATTAAAGCACGAAGTGTATGAATTGTCACGTAAAACTATCGGCTTTTTGGACAGTACAATTGAGAACGGAACTACAGCGGAGCGATCACAACACAAAACAACGCGATGATAGTGGGTACTGGGTACATTCGTTGGAAACCAGCTACAACTTAATGCTGAACGGTAAACCAGCGCTGCTTTGTACCTTGATAAACTCTACAGGTAGCAGTCAAATATCGTGGTAGAAGGAATACAAAAAGCGAAAAGCCTGGTCATGGAAATGATCGTATTGCCTTTCGTCCCGGGTTTCCATTCTCTCGTGTTGAATGTATCGCAGTATTTACGACACATCAGTCGCATATTAATCGAATAAGTGGGGGAAACTAACACATCACAAGTATACAGCAGTTGGTGACTTGAATGATTCACATGTGCGATCAATTTTCATCATTTTATGATATTTGCAACCGATTACGAGAATATTGAGGCAAAAAGTCAAGTTGAATAACCTTAAAACTGGAAATTAAAAAGAAAAATGAGTAGACCTATAATGCATAACGTCAAGTCGACAGGTAGATGAGATAATTATAGTTTTCCAGTGCCGGTGGAAGGTCATTAATTGTCAAGTTGAAGGTGGATTATGAAATATTCAGGTAGACTTAGACAAATATAAGTAGGTAGAAGTACGCGCGGTCGGCATATTCAAAGTATAATAAAGTGATGCAACGCATTATAATACAATTAAATTTTTTAATGTACCTACCTGAACCGCCTGAACGTATTGCCACATTTTTGTTATTTGCGATGTAACTTAAAATAAAAATTTAACCTACAATTTTGTTCATTTTTAAATGTACTTAACTATGTATAACACTCAACTTTATAACTGAACATGCACATATCGCCGATTTTGTGAGGTTTAAAAATGAGCAGCCGATGCAACATACTAGGGTGTCGAGTAACCCTCAAAATTCGTTAATTTTTGCAGCTGTTCCCCGCGTACTATTTCAATAGAAGTGTCATCCTAATGAAGTTTTGCAATGGTAAAGGGAACGATGATCCAAAACAGAACAAAATCAGCTGGCTTGTTTTAAAAAATGGGTAAATTTTAAAAATGCAATGAGTAAAAATTGTCCTTTTTCTTATGGTTTGATAATTTAGAAAAACAATGGCTGTTACTTGATAAGTGGACAATGAAATTTCCTTCAAGGCTACCCATACATGAGTATGTAAATAAGCAGCTGAAGCTATTTTTTGCGAGAAACAATTCATCTATTCTTAGTTATTCCTCAATTATACGTGTATTTTCCATAAGTAAAACAAGCAATAAAAATTCTCTCGAAATTGAAACGAGATTTCTCCAAAAAAGGTAACGTAACAGATTCATGATATTCTCATAATAAAAATTATTTTGGGTGCAGGTTTTCTGTGAAAATGAAAAAACCTTGAACGCAAATTATTCTTAAAGCTTCGCACACACAGAAATCAACTTTATTGTTGAGAAATAAAATTGAAAAAGTGGTAGAAACACTTTCACGTTGTGCGTCGTACTTATGTAAATAAAGATTATACTTACATGCTCACGGTACGTCTCAAGGTGTGATTTAAATCTTTATCGTGAAAATGCAATTGTCGTACTTCTTCAAGTATTGATTAGTGTATTGAAATAAGTACATAAGAAAGCTCTCATCACACATTTGTCAACCATTTCGATTAACTCTAGTAATCAAGTTTTCCTCTGAATTAAGAAATAATCAAACGTGCGAGTTTCCTCATTCACCCGAAATCGAATGTATAGTATTGTGTTAATTACAACATTAACTGAAGAATTCAAAAAAATATATATATTTATGCATGTAGTAGGTAATTCAGCTGCACTGATAACTGAATTAGTTTTTTCAATTCAAAAAAAAATATTCAATTTAACATTGCCACTGTTCAGACTTATTTCCAGAGTACCCGAAATCGATCAAAACCCGGTACTATCAAGTACTATCTGTATCTACATACTTGTTCAACTTCATTTACGAAATAACATAGAACAAACAATAAGAAGTATGTATTTCAGTCCATATCGCAAAAAAAAAAATTAATGCTAAAAATAAATCGATTAAACTTCGTAAGAATTAAGAAAATGTATATTAAAATAAAAGCCGTTAGTCTAAACGAAATATGACATGATAAAATAAATGAGATACAGAATTTACGATAAACAATCATACCTAAAATAGTGATATTTGTAACAAACACAAACACCGCTGTATGTTCTTGACGATACATAGCCTCACGCTGTCTTTGTATCTCGCAACTATTACCCTTGATTGTAACTTACATCGAAATTGGCTAGAAAAAAGACAGCTTAACCTAGCTAAATTTAAAACGAATGTTCAAGTAAGCAGTCTTGCGTTTCCCTTATACGTATAAAGGGTCCCAAAATCACTGTAAAGTCATACCTAAATAATTAATCGGGTTACTATTTCAATAGCGGTAATATATCTTATGTTTACGATACCGCGTAAAATTCACTCTTAATCTTAAACAATAAATCCAGAAGCTCAAAGAATCATTCGATAGGCAGTACGTCTACCAACATAGCTAGTACGTAGTCACGTACTACGTCAAGTACGTAGAGGTGCTACTGTACATACACAGTAATAAAGAGATAGTAATAATACAGTAATCATAATAAATAATCTAAATACACAAACGAGTAATTATCGATAAAAGAATAAATAAAAAAATTAACGATTACATTGGTCATTTCAATTCTCATACGTAGATAATATCTATATCACGTCGTCGTCGGTTAAAAAGCTTCTTCATTATAGTCATTGCAGTATATTACTTTATTAGACTAAAACAAAACAACTTCCAGCACAACCTTTTAAACATATCGGAATTGAAAATCATTTTCATATACTTAATCTAATATACAGCATTTGAACGCGTATAAATAAATATGTGTACTTTATATACTACATCATAAGTGCTTTGATCAGTTACAGAAAAAAAAAACAGAGTCACCAATCGTAAATTGTTCCTTTTGGATTCGTTCTCAACACGGGTTTAAAATTTACTACTTTTGATTAATTTCAGAAATTGACTAAATTTTATTACTTCGTAGCGATACTTAAAAATACATTTAAAAACTCAAAAGCGACTACAACCAAAATACAAAACACGAACTCAATCGCATAAAAGAAATAATAGTTAAATAAGTATGATAAAAAAATAAAATAAAATACGAGTCTTAAAAAATGCACAAAGGTTAATAATATTGTAAATATATGCGGAGAAATGGAAGAATGGTTAGGAAAAAGAAATATTTAACAAAATATAATTGAGCCATTTGACAAAAAATCTCATAATAATTCGTAGGTAATTGTTGGAAAAATCAATATTTGTATCACAGAAATAAAAATCAAGGATGGATAGAAAGTAAAACATACATTCGTACATCTCGTTATACGTTAAATACAACAAAGTAGAACTAATTAAAAACAAATTCAACGTGTGAATACGTTCGTTAAACTACCGCTGTTTAAATTAATAAGAAATAGTAACATTGTTTAATCAAAGTAGAAGAAATCTTCACGTTCGGTGATCAACGAATCGGTCCCTGAAATAATAAGTAATCAGTAGCTTTAAGTGTACACAAATATCGATGCATTGTAATCTATGACCATAGGCATCAATGTTAATGTACGTGCATCACATTTTCAACTTTTACCCATGAAAAATGTACTATTTAGATGATACGGAATATCTTACATTTTATGATGGAACCGGATTCGATGATATGGAATCACTACTATTACATATATCAGGTAAAAGATGTTTAGCATTTCTTCTTTTTGAAACGCGAAATTTTTCTTCCAAAAAACCCGGTATCTGTAGAATAACAACGACGTACATCTTCAATATCTATTCATTAATAAATTTAAATTCATTATCCACGCAAAAATAGATATCCTTCGATATAAACAGAAAGCAATCGCTATTCGATTTTAAAGCTCTAGCTATTTTCTAATTATCAATGTTAATTTTTTCAACCTTAATAGAGCATGTTACCAACTAAATGTAGAAGCGCAATTTTCTAACATCTAGATAAATAGAATATTACATAAAGCAAATCTCAGACGCTAAAAAACAATCAGAAACACATCTCGCAACACTAATCCAATGTCTTCGTGTATTTTACAATTTGTGCAATAAGAAAAATTCAGTAAATTTAATTCAATTATGTATGTAGTACGTAATAGGTAGAGGTACAGTACGTTATTTGACGCGTAAGAAGTAGCGACACTTAAACAGATTACAAACAACGTAACTGGAGACGTCAGTGCGTGTAAATTACAGTACAAAAAAAAATAAATCATTGATTACTAATGTTCATTTTTCGTTTTTAAATTATTAGTATCAACTTAAATTCTTCATTTTAATCAAAATAACGATTTATAAACGTCTACTAGGGTTCAAAATAATTTATTAGTATAACATATCTATGGTGATGGGATTTTTGTGCTGAATCGTACCAACATCAACCGGACGTACTGTACTGTACTTCCTTACCTAGGTAGTAAGTTTACAGATTACCTACCTACCTACCGCTTGGTAAGTAGGTACCTAATTACCTACACCTAACCGTTAACTCCAGTCTAAAAAATTAGGTGTACCTAATACCTAGCTAGTATCTCTAGCTACCTACTTCAACACTCGTTGCTATGAACACTTATAAAAATCGTCTTGCTTTAGATGATGCCAAAATCACAAATATTTCTAAAAAATATTCCGGCGAAAAAGCGTATTTCACATAAGCGAAGCATTCAAATTTTAATACATTAAGAATTGAAATAAAATTAATTCAGAAAGACCCCATGATTTACTTCGACCTTAAAAGAAATAATCGTACCTGCAAGACTCGAATTTCAAATTTAAAACAAATATAGAAATAACCGGGCGATCTGTCGATAAAAAAGGTATTTTTTGAAAGAAATATAAAAATATCCGCATTTGAGAAAGTCGTTTTGAATTCAAACATTTCAACATGAATCACGAATTTCTTCACGTTATGTACCTACACAAAGTGAAACACTCGATGAATAACCACAACGAAAGCATTACAAGCACTGAAACCAGCAGCGATACCAAATTTCAAAAACCATCAAACTTCCATAAAATCATACAAACGAAATTACCAAAAGTAGAAAAATTACAAATGCGGACATTTTGAAATTTTTATAACTTCAAGCGTTTATTCCCAATGAATAAAGGATGAAAACGAATATTTTACATAATTCCAACGAAGCTTATACCCCTCAATGAAACCATCTGTATTTCCGCATGCAAAACATGGTCTTTTTTTTTTTGAAAAAAATGTTACGTAAAATAAAATGTTGATATAAACACAATTTTTACATGGTTTCAACATGCCAAAAAAAATTACTTTCGTAAATATGTACCTTATTTAAACCCGTGTTCTGAAACGTCCCTTACAGTACATTCCAAGTCCTATAAAAATAAATCAAACATAATGAAGATTGTTCACTCGCATTTTCTTCGAATAATTCCCCATTTCTTACGAAACGGCGTCTTTAGAATAGTTCAATTTTATTTCTACAAAACGAATACGTTACTCGTAACCGCGATATATTCCAAGTTAGAAAAGGTGAGTATACAGTACTTTACATGTAATGACAAGTTAGTCTCGTAAGCGAGTAAAAATATGATAACTTTTCAACTAAGGTTGCGCAACTCGTATTGTTTCCGTTGCTTAAGGAGGTATTTGAAATAAATACTAAGATATTCGATAAAGCTTGCAAAAAGAGACCAAGCTCTACGTAAAATACAAGTAATATTTTGTAAGCAAGCTAGAAAAATAATCATCGAGTTTGTAACCAGTGTTACCTTCGGCTGAGGTCTATGAGTGTCAACGGCATCAATCGGAAAGCGTGTTGTATCCATTTTGCATCCGTAAGCCGCTGGAGAAAGTGTAATTAACGCGTGTAAGGGAACTTCTAAGTAAGGTAATTCATCTGCGACAAATTCATTGAAAATTACGCGTTAATAAATGAAAACATAGGCGTGAAAACGAATACTGCAATTCTAATATTATTTCCAATTTACCTGTTGAATAATAACATTCTTCCAATTTACCTGTTGATTTATCAACAAAGTATGCCAGCAAGCATCTAATAACAGCTTGATGGCTAACTACCAATACATTTTCTTGCCTTTCTAATTCCATTATCACAGGTTCCAACCGAGCAACTAGGTCTTCGTAAGATTCACCGCGAGGATATCTGTATGTAAATTTCGCCTCATCGCGAGCTTTAAAATCATCGGGAAATCGTTCGGCGATTTCTTCGTAAGTCATTTCTTCGCAAATACCCTAAAATAAACGAGCCACGAATTAACTCGTTAATAGCTGTAAATACGTTGAATGATATTAATAGCTCAACAAACAGCGTCTATTTCGTTCAAAGCTTTCCATCTTTCTTGAGGAGCAGGAATATCAATAACCGTTTGTACCGTCCTTTTCAACCACGACGTCCATACTCGAAGATTGGGTATATTTTGAGCCTTAATATGTTTAGCCAGAGCTTTCGCGAATTGTATTCCTCGATGCGATAGATCTGAATCGCCACCGATGCGACCTTTCAAATTCATGATACTTTCTCCGTGCTAAAACAAATCGTTTCGATGATTTTTACGTAGTTACGACGAAGAAAAAACAAGTAAAAACGCGTACCCTGGCTAAATAAATGGTTCTCGGTGTGATATGTATGTTCATAAGATAATATACGATGCGAGCTTGAATATGACCTTCGTGTTTATGAACGAGCACTTTTTCTCCCGCGTTGTAGATTTTCATGAAACTCGAATTACGTTCCCGAAATTCATCCAGAGGTTCGTATTTATCTTGATAGTGTTTGATTCGTAATAAAAAGTCTTGCAAAGCTTCTTCCTTGTTCATATTACAATAATCCGGACCGCTGACCTTGACTTCCTGAAATAGGGAAAAATCATAATAAATACATAAGATGACCAAAAATTGAATTTTCGCAAAATTACGCTCCTAAGCAGCGAGAAAACATACGATTCAGGGCAACAAAAAAAACACCAGAGGCTGTTACCCGGTTGAAGCTAAACCTTGGCACTTCGTGGATTACGATTTCATTACCAAAAATTTATAATTTTCAGCACGTTAGCGCGTAATCAACAAAAATTACCTTTCATACTTTCACCAATTCACCCGCATGCAATTTCAGCGCCACGCACATAATGCGATGTGTTTTAGAAATTTGAAAATTTTCGACATTTTTATGTCTTTGTTCGAGCACGCAAAAAGATGAAGAAGCGTGACGAAATTATGTAACACGATAGTAAAGCTCCTAATATAGCGAAAAATCTTTTTTTTTTTAACGAAAAGCTCTTGATAAGTTGATGAATTGAATTAGGTCAGTGATGAAAAATTTAGGGTGGGGAGTTAGGGGAGATGCTAAAATGAGGATACAAACTTTTTCGAAAATTAGCTTCAAACCAAAATTTGAATCTTGTCGACCCCATAAGGGAGGGAGAAAACTTTCGCCTTGAAAAAAAAAACAAACCAATTTCCTTATAGATCCCCTTCTCCCCCTAAATTTTCAAAATAACTCGATTACAATCGCGACATCTCCCTCGTCATATGGCACCTCCTTCCGGGGAGAGGATACATGATACAAACCAAAATTGAGCTATCTCAAATTCCCATAAACCGATAGCGCATATTTAATTGCCTTTTGGTGAGATTTTCAAAGCACTCGTATTTATTCAATTTGAAAAAAACCACATGAATTAATGACTTCCAAGCGGTACCAACCATGAGGTTTTGCTCAATACGAACCATGATATTTTGTTCGATTATTTCTGGATCGTCGCATACGGACTCTACAAAAAACAACTTGAATCCCATTTTATCAACGACAATTTTCCTAATCATCTCACGTCGGTCGGCCGTCGAATTGGTGGCGTCGAAAACCTGCAAAACAGCGTGTATTTTAATTAACCTAAGAAACTGTAGTAAATCGACAAGGCGAAGAATCCACGCAACTTTACACGAGAAATCGTAAATATGAAATATATATTTAATAATTCCCTTTAGGGATACGCATTACGCAGCGCACAATGCGATAAAGGTAAAAACGCGCAAAGATGCGGAGGAAATTGCATTTTCAATATTTTCACATCGAAGCGAAATTCCGTTCGATGTATTTATAATAAGACTGAAACCTTCCATCGTGGAAAAATTCCAACAGAAAATTCTTATTTACTACAAGATACTTTCGAATTCAATATTTTCAACGTAAAAATGTCAAAAATCTCGAGATCAAAAATTCGTCGTATTTTCCAAAAATTGATATTTTTATATTCCCTTCGGAGAGTAATTCTCAAGCTAAAACACTTCTTTAGTAATTTGTGTGCGGCGTGAATAAAACGAATACGTAAATAAGTAAAATATTCAATATCTTACAGCCACTTCTCCGTTACCATTTTCTAGCCAACTACAAACATCTTTCAAAGCTTCGAGGGCGCATTGAATTCTGATGGCCATCGCTTCTTCGTTATCAGGTCGGAAAAATTCGTGACTTTTATAAGCGGTGGTCGCATGTCTTCGGTATTCGCCCAGATTAAAAACTGTAATGCATAGAAAAATATTTTTCATGGAAATATATTCATATTAGAATTTAAATGATTTATTTGCTAATAAAAAAGATACCACGCGTTAATTACAATTCCTCATTTTCGTGCCATAGTTTATCAAGACGAAACCGGAAATGAATTCTAGTTTGCTCGAGAATATTCGTCAATAAAAAAACATACTATTGATGTGGTTTAACGACAGGTTTTGCTTAAAATTACCATCATACAAAATTTTCCCGATGAAATTACATTCAGCTTGTCCTTCGACGTTATTCTCGACCATTCGCTTCGTCGCCGAAGAACGTCTCAAAATTGTTTTCGCCATTTGGTCGATTTTCATCGGTGTAGAAAAATGAATACGACGCGTTTTTTAAAATTTTCATTATCTGCCATTCTCGAATTAATATGCTTATTCGACTCGAAAAATAAAATTAATAATGTAATAATCTGATTAATTATGCAAGTAATCGAGTAAATAGATTCTTATCATTTTTATTTCTCAAAAAATGAATCGTAGTTCTAGGTTTTTATCTCTGATAAAATATTCGAGTAAAAATAAACGTAGTATCTTGGTATGTACGAAAATTAATACACCACACGTTTAATCTGACACTCGGACAATTTTCTGAATAAATTGTTCAATTCGAGATTACACTACGTTGGTATTTCAACAAAAAAAAAAAAACAGTTTTGCTCATTTCCATTTCTTACAACTTGAGTACAAAGTTTTGCACTGATCACAAAGAGAGAGGTAATTTATTTCACATGATGAAATTTCAATTCGTGTAAGTAGAAGAGAATTTTAATTTAAGTAATAAAAATAAGAATGTTTTTTCATACGAAATAATACTTAAATGTAATAAAAAGTTGAGCTTTTTATCATGAGGAACAAAAGATGATCGTCACACGACAAGTGTAAAACCTTCGTGTAATTTCATCTCATATTTTTATCTTCACCAGTGTATCTTCGAAGTCACATTTCATCTACGCTAAATTAATTTTCAAACGAGGACACAAATACGCTCAGAGACCAAATCATAACTTCATCAATCGTTCAGTTTAATGAAACTTTCTAAAAATCTAATCTCTCTTCAGAAAACTTGAAAGATATTTGCTTCGTGAACCCACAACTTGATACGATTGCTTCACACTTATAAAACACGCCATTCAAAAACTTTCCAGCGTTCACCTTTACAAAAGACGCCCCCACACGTAAAACCCTCTTCGCTATCTAAATGACGGGATATTTGGCGATAAACCGTATGAATTTCACGCCTGATGAAATTATGAACATAAAAATGACGTGATAAACGGTGCAGTTCATTTTACGAACGCCATAATTCATCGATCGTTAGTGTGAACCCATTATTATCCCGAAATTCGCATCATAAAAAATCAAATTCATATTGATAATAATTTGTTGAAATTTTTCATCTTTCAGTTTTTCTTAGAGCAAAAGAAAACACAATTTGAAAAAATTCCGATAATTAAATGTTAAAATAGATTTGTAACATCTTTACATCGTATATTTGTCCACGACTTCATTAATTTGTAGATAAATTGCTGGAATATTCCATTTCAGTTTATAATTACAAGGGAAATATCATTACGACGTTGGATGTGATAAGTAAGTCCATTACGTGTGATATAAGCTCTTTAAGTACATCGTTCATCTTAAAATACTTCCAATACCTGTAATACTTGCAATTATAACATTAGATAAGGATAAATGTTGACTTAAATAGCCTCGTTTATTGAAAATTGAACATTGAGTATAACGTAATTGGTAGGAAATTTTATAAGGAATATTTTTAGTCATTATCAATTTTTTCGATAAACCTACTTTTCCACCTTTTCAAATCTAAATTATACAAAGTCGCTTTCTTGTTAATAAAAAAAACTGCCATTTTGTATGAATTCTCAACTTTATTTTTTTGAATTTCATTTTAAAATGTTCGCTAATCGCTAGAATTTTTTTTTTTAAAGGAACATGTCTTATGAAATTACTGCTTGATACTTATTGGTACTGGCAAGAATCTGTTGGAGCGCTAATGTGAGGTACCCACTCGTAGTTCTATAATGAACCGCTAGGAGTCAGAAATTAAAATTTTGTATTTTAGTTCAAAAATTGCCAGTAAATTTGAAAAATTTTGCAATTTTGCAACCAGTATAATTACACTGATCGACGTCTCATCGGTACCTCTTAGTTAGTTTCATCAATTACCATCAGATATCAGACACTTCGCTTGACGGTCCCACTTGCCCAATTGGTATGTTTCTATGTCGAATCACTTTCAGTTTCAGTTGAGTACAGTACTAATTAAATTTTAAAATATAAAGATACATGTTTCCAAAACCAAAAGTAGGTAATAAGTATCGAACTTTTAGTAATTGATTTGATCATATTACCATAACTTATTAGTGATTTAGGTATTGGCAAAATCTTTTGTTTATTAAATATTATAGAAAAATGAACCATCAACAACACTCTTCTAATATTACATTACATTTGAAGTACTTCCGATAATATCCGAAGTACTCCGAAAGGGACTTAAAAAAAAAGCTCACGAATGTGGGGATCCGATTAGAATGTCTTTCAACTTTGAGTTTCGTGATGAATAACAGAAAAAAGAATTTCGCGAACGCTAACGGTACATGAGATGGAGAAAATGAAAATGGAGAGGTATGCGTTCCGTTATCCTTTTAAGTCAAACGATTGTCGTTTATATTAATGAGCTACAATTAACATAACGAATATAATACTAATCATTCGAAAGTATTTCATCGAACTAGCATCCACGTAGACCGATGATTGGAATTACTCGGAATAAAAATTTCACTAACTACAAACCACGAGTAAATCAAAACACAAATAATTGTCAAGTTTCTTTGGCATTTCGTTATATTTTCGTTTTTAACGTATGATTAAAAATGCAAAAGGCTTCTCTGATTATTGATCAATTTTCGACATGGTATTTGCGGTGTAAAATTTTTCTTTCAGCTAATCATTATAATATCGTTGTACTAGGTTTACAATGATAACATACTGAGAATCAGTACATTCATTCTTTAACTACGCGATGGCTTTCGCGTCACCTTTTACGAATGCATTAATTTACGAAGACTTACATATGTTAGACTTTGTGAAACTTCAGCAAATCTCATTGCGAACTCGATCATGATACGAGTATTTAAACGATGAAAAAATATTCTCAATAACCATGCTATTCATTGTTTATAAAGCAAAAAAATACAATCAAGTTTGGTTTCATGGTGAGAAAAATATTCAAAAATCACCACGAATTTCTGACAGAAACATACAAATGCCGAAACATGAACTTAATGAACGACCTTCCCCTCGGTCCCTCCTGCTCCAGACTTCTCAAGCTATTAACGATGACTCGGCATGTGGTGAAAATCGTGCTCGATATATGAATTATACTTCCCGGAACATACCTTTTAATTTACCATTTGTAAATCTTTTCGCATTAAAGAATAATGATAATTTTGCACGTATAAGTAAACTCATTACCGTTGACACGAATCACTCGTCTATTTGAACACCAAATGCGTCAATAAATTCATCATTCGAGTCCTTGTTAGCAGTTTTACAATAATTTAACATTGAATTTAACATTGAACTAGTAGAACAAATGCGGATACACAGTATTTGAAAACTATTACGCTACAAATTACTCGGTATTTCGTCTCGGTGAAACCATTTCGCGAATCGCGAGTTTTAGGTTAGCTATAGTACGAAGACACGTGTTGGTGAAATATTTCGAGTTCTAAGTCTGACTTCGATTAGCGGTAAATGAAACGCGTGTTTCTGACAACTTTTCATTCAATAGTACTCAACTCTGAAGCGTAAATGACCTAAATGCTTGACACTCGTTAACTCACGCAACTGGTTTGTACTGGTACTGCGAAAAATCAGCGAGACGCAAAATTTTGTTTCACCGTAAAATGGTCTCGGCGATTGAAAAAAAAACGTCATAGCGTTTATCTAACTACGTAAACACTTGACCTTGACAAGCGCCTAATTATTTAAAATTTTATGTGTTAAAAATTCACAAAATTGCGCAGTTTTTTCGAATAAAATCGATAACGCGAGAGAAATACGTGTTGTATTTGAAATAAAGATGCAACGATGCAGATAAATAAAACGAAAAATCGCTGAAAATTACATTGCGGAGAATTCCTCGGCATTCAAGAGCTAAACGCATGTGTACATGATGTACAAATCCTGAAACCGGTTCATCGGTGATGTAAATAATTATGTAAAAATTAGATAAAATTCTATGTAGATAAATCGGTGCAGTCAATTTTACAAAATAAGTTCAACGTCAGGAAATTTTCCGCTGACCTGCTTTTGATCGAGAAAATGTAGATAGCTCTTTCAAAATTTCACCTTATAAATGGAGTTAATTTAGATCGAATATTTCTTCATACAAGTCGACAGAATTATCGAATGTATCGATACTTGAAACATACGTACGAATAATTACCCGAGATAAGAGGTGCATTAAGAATTTAATACCAGCTACGCACTTTTTCCTCTCTGTTGACTATCATCGATCGTCTTTCACAACATAATTTTGTGATTGTTTAATGTAGTAATGAATTAAATATGGTTATCATTTTAATGCATACCTTTAGTATTAATACCGATCCAATTCAAATATCTGGACAATTTTTTTGAAATGTATGTCTTGCCACGGGCTGGTAAGCCAACCATAGCAATTACATGAGGGATGTTGACGTAATTCGCCCGCTCGCCTGAAAAAGATTCGTAACAGATTAAAAAATATTTCATTAGTTCAATAAATAAATCCAATAAGGTGTATATTTAATATTTTTTAAATTGTTTAAGCTAACGAAAAAGCTATTCAGTTAATTGTATGAATGCGTTGTTGGCAAACTATTCCACAATCTGACGTATTCGAGAATAATGGCAACACACAAGTGAGCAAAAAAAATGCCGCGAGTAAAATACCAATGAGATATGCGCAACGAATATGATTGATATTTTGAAAAAATCAAAATTTTATACATATATCCGAACTGTAAAATTAAATATTCACCTCTAATCGGGAACGGTTTAGTTTGAATAGTATCCGAAGACGGAGGAGCGTGCCTGTTTACCTCAGGACACATCGTAGATTCACTATTATCTCTTAAATTAGAAGAATTTTTACTCGAAAAATTGCATGCACGTTGCATCGAATAGCTCTCGTCAAATCATACTTCGAACCAACACATCAAAACGAAAACAATGTTTACAAAAACTTGAAATCTATACACAATTGAAACACTTTAACAATAATAAAAACTAGAAAAATGATCACTCAAATTTTCGGTGCATTAGCAAAATCGAATGAACGAAGGTATAATTATTGTACTTCACGTTTTATTATCCAATAAAATTATGACAAATTCGTAAGCAAGACAACTACATTACAACCATATCTTTCACAATCATAACTAATTCAATTTTATTTTAATTTCGATCACTCGAGCACAGCGAAAACACATGGGTACGGTACACGACAAGAAATGTGACTTGTGTTTGTGTGGATAATGTGGTTGGGTGGTTGTGATGTATTCTGAGAAAAAAAGAGAAAAGAATGGGATAGAATAGAAAGGAAAGGAAAATGGAAATTAAAAGATAGAAGTACTTGGAATTCATACTCAACCTCGAGTTTATGCAATATGTAGTTAATGAGAAAAGAAACAGATGGCATTATTTAATTTCATAAATTTTTTTACTTCTATTTTTATATACTGGAATCTGGATCCAGGCTCCAAGCAAGTGCTAGGGAAGCATTTCTTGTTATCATTCTTCCCTAGGAAACTGTCTTGTAAAAAGTAAAAACTAGCAAACCAGTTGGTATATCAGAAATTCGAAATTTGTACTTGAAATCTCAAGTAATTTCGTCCGAAGTACCGAATTAAAAGTTTGCAATGTGTTACTGAAAGTAGCTAAACGCGAACCCTTTTTATGAAAATGTTGTTCATTATTCCTAAAATAGAAAATAAGCATCTGAATTAATCGAAGAGAAAATGACCAAAACTGAAACAAAAACTAAAAAAGTGTTATGGGATCCTTCTACGAAAGAATTCCATTTACCGTACCTCATTTCAGATCAAAACTCTCATTTCATTCAATTGAAATATGTTCCTCAAGTGGGACCGCAGTGAGTTTTAAACTATTATTATTTCCATGAGTTTTGTCATTGCTATTAATAATGAATTTATTAATCGTAGAATATTATTTCAGATGTGGATTTGCTGCACTTTGTATGGTAGCTTCTCTCATTAATAATGATTTATGTCCTGAAGATCTAGTTTCTAAAGCCAAAAAGGAAAATATCAGTAATCATGGAGAGATGTTTTCCGCACGAAACTTGGCAAATTTCGCTGAAAATTTACTCAGTTCCCATTTCAAAGTTACCTTATTCTCTTGTTCGATCAAAGGTCTTAGTTACCAATTCAAAAATTATTTTGATGACGATAATTTGATTTTGATACCGTATCCTTTTATTGTAATTTTTCCGCTCATAATTATGAAGAAATTGAAAGCTGCGTAGTGCATACTAATACCTTATAACCAATGAATTTGCTTCATTTGAACAGTTTTCATCTGGTATTTTTTATTCAAGTTTGAATTTTAATTTCACCCAATTAACATTTCCAAGTTCCTTTACAAATATTTCAAGATACGACTGTGATTTCAACCATGAACCTTGTCTCAAAAATGGCACAACTGCTCATTGGGCGGTATTGTGCGGTTATGTGAACGGAAATGGCGAAGAAGATTTTCATGTGATCGCTTGCCATGGAAAGAGTCAACACGCAGCTCTTTGGAAATATTCTAATTTACAAACCAGTAATGATAATCTATTTGAGTTGGGACCCAAACGAATGACCGATGGAAGAAATTATATGGTACCACAAGGAGGTCTGAAAGAAGGAATAGCATCTCAGTGGATTTTATTCAAAAGAAAATAAAGTTTTATTAAAAATTTGGCATTATTTTGTACTGTAGTTCTTGAATTTAATTCTAATCAATTTTTCATTTGCTACGTTTGTCAAAAACTTAATCTAGCGCAATTTTGTCATGATAGTTTATGTTGTGTTACTTTCTCACCTATTAAAAATTAAAATTAAAAAATATTAAAAATGATAATTTTTATCAAGAACGGTGTGGTGCCGCTTGCGCACTCTACAAGAGTGAAAAATGACGTTTCAACTTTTCAAGTTATGAAAAATAACAACCAGGCAAAGACTAAAATTTCAATCACTTTCACCAAGGCAATGATGAAAAATGTATAACGTGAAATACAAGAAATGAGTCGAGTGTATTCATAATTAAAATTATTTTCACTTTTTTACAAATCTTTGTTACATTTAATTTTAAGGCTGTAGCCGGTTTATAAAATTCTCTCTGAACTCATGAAAATCTTTTTAAATGAAGTAGTTAAAATATAATACCTTCGAATTCATTCGTAATTTCCATTATACTTTGGTGAAAAACACCTTTTTTTCACATTTTCAGCGTAAGTAACTTTAACGACGAAAATTTAAGTATTTGTGCTTTCATATCATTTGTGTTACTCTAAATAATCAATGAATTCTCGTAAACGAGCAAGTACTTTCTGATCAATTACTAATCAGCTATCCTATCAGTATGTTTACACAAGACAAAATTACGCTCTGATTTCGTTCACTCAATATTTTTTGAGTTTTCATTGAAATTATTGTTTTGTAGTCTACACGTTGTTGAGATAATCGAAAATTTTAATTTTGCGTTTGAAAAATGGCAGTTATTGGCAGAAAGTTCATTTAGTTGATAAGCTTTACCTATACCTATTGATCTATTAATTTGTTGAATGATACGCTTTGGTAAGGCAATCGCTGTTTGGATCATGTATCCAGTAATATTTGTTATATCTATACCCTTGTATAATGAAGTATTTTCAAAATTATTAATGTATGGATTTGATTTTCGATTACTTTTTTAGAAATTCGTGATAAGATGTTGAGTAATAGCCAACCTGTAATAAAGATTTTGAAACGTCCATCAAACCTAGTCACTCCAGAACAAGTAAACGGATTGAAGAGTTGTAGTGTGAAGCCACAACCCGTGATTAAGTCATTACAGCAAGTGAGTTCGTTTTCCAAAAATCTTATTTAAGTATAAATGTGGTGAATTCATAAATGTAATACTTACAGCGTGAAATTGAATATGCTGAAGCGAGACTACGAATATTTGGTACGACGGAAGAGGAGGAGAAATTACAAAATAGTAAAAATCAGTAAGTCATAGTTGTTTATTCTTAACTATATTAATAACTCCTGTGTATATGGTGAATATATTTGTCGTAGGTTAGATGATGCACCAAAAAAAATCATCAAACCGGCTAGAAGAGAAAATGTCATCAGATATCCTAAAGGACCCGATGGAACGAAAGGGTTTAATGTGAGTGAATATCAATACAGTTGCTAAAATTTTATTGTATCAGATTATGTCATTTCAATTCCGTTATTGACTAATTTCAGAGTAGATGTAGACAAAGTTTAACTAAAGTAAACAGTCTGGAAGAAGATAGCGATCAACTAGATATTGTCTCTAATGGTTTATCGGATGAAAGTCACTGAGTTTTTTGTTTAAATTTAAAAAAAATTAAAAATGTTTAATTTGGATATATTGAGCGTATACATTCATCATCTGTGTTCCATTATATTAATTTTCATTTTTCAAAATTATTATTGTTATATTTTTAAAGTGAAAATTAACTTCGTTCAAAATCAAATTCTTCTATGGACTAAGAAATTTTTTAATTTTTGGAATATTTTTCAATAAAACTTTATAACTTTCAGTAAAACTCAATTACAAAATTTTTTTAATGGACTCAAAGTTTTTTATTTTTTTGCAGTAATTTTTTACGTGATCGTAAACGTGTATTTTTCCCTTATGACTGCTTTCAAAATTGCTTGAGTCATAAGTAGTTGTGAAGTTAATTCACTTTTCATGGAATTATTTTACTTTTTTTTTACAAAAAGATGCGACTCTTGAAGAAAAATTTTTTTCAGATGTTCTTTCTTACAAAAAGTATTCGTAATATTTTCAATAAGCGTTGTCTTGGAAAAAAGTTATGACGAAGTTACTTTTTCTGTACAATTGTTTGAAAGAGATTTATCATACGATTATCTTTTAATTTTTAGGTAGTCGTATCTTATTAGTCATCAATAATAGGTAACTTCGGATTTCAATTTACCTATTCTCAATGTGATTTTCTATTTTTTCTTTTCTAATTCGCTGTATAAAGCTGTTTGTTTAACTTCTTCCTTTTTTTAAAAAAATGTACAATAATTACCATACTTTAAGCGAAGTTATTTTGTAAATGGGTTATTATAATTGGAATTTCCTTTTTTTTTGTAATTAAAAAACATAAATTTATTCTAAGAACAAGTTCATTGATTTTTTTTGTGTTATTTTTAATTTCAGTTATGGTTTTTTATGTTGATTTTATCATTTTACTTTTAAATAATATGTGAACTGCTCGCCTAAACAAGATGAAATCGGTATATTGTTACGCATACTCATTTTTTATCTTATTGTTATGTATTTTCGTTGTATTGTATTGTGTATATTTATGCATGTATCATGGTTTTGTGCTGTTTGTCAAGTATATTAAACTTTCAGTTAGTGTATCAATTTATACATTGAAGGAAAATTAGCGAAAATCAGAGCGTAAAGCGGGCGCGTGAGTTAAGATTGGGTTCAGCTGATTTTAGCGTTTTCAAATATTGTAGCTTTTACAGGGTATTTAGATTTTGTTTCTAAAATTTAAACAGCTTGTAAAAATTTTAATCGTATCGGTTTAACGTCTACGATTATATTATGATTTTCCAAACGTAATTATTATGTAAAATATGAATTAATTTTTTTTTTGGCTGTGACTGGATTATATTTGATTATTGATTTTAGTATAAATTAGTTTGATCAAATATTTTTATCAACAAATCTCGTAGAAATTATAAAATTAGATTCATATTTTCCACCGATTATTTGAAGTCTCCAGTTATGTAAACTAAATGCTAACGTGAAGGTTACGACGCTAATTGCGATCTCAAATTTGAATTCTTTTTGCGCACCATCATCGGTTTTACATTACTTCTTGTACATTTTGTACTTAATTTATCTAAGATAAGTGTTTTTTTCATCTAACCTAAATGAACGGGTTTCATTATTGTATGCAAGTTTTTTAGGTTTAATTTGTATGTTTGATATTTTCTACCAAAAATATCGTATGTTTTGTTAAAGTTGAGATCTTCATCCCATGTAGCATATTGTATTTTTGTAATGTGTAATTAATTTTTCAATTTGTATCATAGGTAATAAATTTTTGTGAGCATGAAGCATTCCGTGGGTGTATACTCGATGTTACGATTTTGCGTGAAAAACAAATCTGAAAGTTGTGTGACAAACCTATCTTAGAATAATGTACGCACCAAGGAAAAAAATTGAAACGAAAAATACCAATGATATACTAGCGATTGTACATTTATAAAGAGATCTAATCTTTATCAATATTTCCGTAAATTTTCTTATAAAATATCGGTAATACTTTAGGATTAATTACTGTTTCCGAAAACTGAACGTAATTATTCTTTATTTGAATAATATTTTGCTGGATAAACTCCCGCAAGTGAAGGTTTATGGCATTCAAAGTAGTTATAATCATTTTGTCTCTTACAGATGTTAATAAGTCTGAACATAATACTCCTGAAAACAGTTGAAAAATTTGTTGATTACTTTCTCGAATATTTTTTCAATCCCTACATTTCAACGTACCTTTGTAGTCTTTTTTGTTTTTGTTGATCAAATAATCTTTTAGGATGGTTTTAAATATGTAATTAGCTTGTGGCGTTATTTGGCCGTATTTGAGAACTCCTTCCAGCAACGTTAATGACGAATCGGAACCTAAATTTTCGATCTCTAATAAATTTTGAAAACTGATCTCGAAGGAATATGGATGAAAAGTTGTTACATCCAACCAGAGAAAATTGAAACGACTCATTTTGTCATTGCCCCATACTTCGAAAAAAAATGTATAACGAATTAGGTTTAAGTATTGCTATAACGGTATGAAAAATGTCAATTACTCACGTAAAGGTGCGTTAATATGATCAACACTAGCTAAAATATGAACATATGGTGATTCGGCTAATTCACTCAAAACTGCTTGCTGTTTTGTTCCTCTCAGCGCTACTCCATCAATGTTATGTATTATGATAAATACAGGAAGATCAGTTTGTTTGAGTTCTTCAACGGCAACGCTTAAAGCATCATTTATATTGGAAGGGCATGATGATACTTGCAGAATATCTTGTAATAATACTTCAAATAACTTGAAACAAAGAAAAATATTAATTCTGCTATTCAAATATTCGACATTGAAACTGAGCATAGAAGTACTTTTTTGATAGTGCAAGCAGGATCGAAACCATTCACTGTTAATACGTAACTAGTATTCAGTTTTTCACTATGAAATGACTGTAAAATTTTTCGCTTAGATCCCAGACCGTACAGCACTAGATTAAAGCCTTCCCTGAGGACAAAATAGCGTTCACATGAAACACATAAAACACGTCGTTTTATAATACCATTTTCTAACCTCAAATATAACAACCATTTGTTGAATTGTTTTTTATGCCTTTCCAACAACTGATTTGTTTCATCTTGATGTTTCACATAATCGCCAATTGAAGCGATTCTATTTAAATCAAATTTGGAAACTTTAGGAATAGGTAATTCGCTCAGAGCATGATTAGAGATGACATTTTTTTCGGATTTTTTATCGAAATATTTCTCTGAATCGATTCTAACCTGTTGATATAATAAAAATTCAGAATACGAATACAAATAGAATAAAATCCTATATTTACCAAATTCTGATAGCTGGTTTTGCTTTGAGGTGTGGTTTTATAGGTAGATGAAGACAACCGCTTGATAGATTTATTGAATTTATTTTTTTTAGGAGTGATTTCTTCCTCGCTGCAAGATAAATCCTCCTCTTCTGAGTAGTCGGATTCTTCTGAATATGTTTCTTCAAATTCTTTATCCGAATATTTCAAACTCTGTATCGCTGCAAACGTAAAAAACTCGTGATTAGAATTTATAATTTTTAATTGGATGGTATCAAAAAACATTAGAAAAATTACCTTTTTTGGTTCGGTTTCGCGTTAAATAAGGGGTTTTTGGAAGATCGTCATTACTAAAAAGAGATCGTCGAGGTGGTGGTGTATCACTAGAAATTAACGAATTTCCTTTTAATTTGTTCAAACTGCCAGTTTTAGCTGTATCTACTTCCAACGGAATGTCAGAATGTCGAGGTGTTCTTGGCGTTCGAGGTGTTCGACATCCATTAGTCGACGTTGCAGCGACTTTTTTTCGAGGAGTCAGTTTTCTACGAGAACATGGTCTGAAGACGTCTTCTTCGCTAAAATCTAATTTTTTCGCATAGTTTTGCTTATCTTGAATTTTCGGAGTGAGATCTTCAGAAGCAGATGAATCATCCAACGGTGAATAACTTCGTAACGATTTAGCACTTATTTTTAAAGGAGTCACTTTTTTCTCGCACGCTGGTGATTCCAGCTTGGAAATCTTACGCGGAGTTCCTGAAAAGTTTAGCATTACATAAAACAGAACCTGCATGTACAACACATATTAAGTCATAAAACATCAAAATTCAATAAAATTACTGTCGTCAGATTCATCATAAAGTTTTCTCGAAACACGCGATCTTCTTGGAGTTGCGTTTTCATCCTGAAATTGAATAGATCTTGAAGACTGTACTTTCGCTAGAGTTGACTTTCTCTTAGATGAAGTTGGCGTTTTACATTTTGATTCAGTCGTCGGTGCATAGCTCATGTGACTCCTTGTTCTAAAAGCTATAGGATTACATTGAGTATCTAAAATGAAAACATTCAATTAGGATAATCCAACGTTGATAATCGTTTTCATAATATAATTTCCTATAAGTAATTATTTGTAAAAGTAGAATTAATCACCTATTCTAATTGGTTTATGGAGCACTTGTTTGTCAGATACGAAGTCAAGATCTACCTTTTTCTCCATATTCGACATGACGAAATTTGATTTAGGAGAACCGAGTACTTCATCAACAACTGCACGTTATTTTAAAATTTGAAACCAAATGGCAAATAAGTTGCATTACGTGATTACAATGAAAGAGGCGAAAATGAAATAGCGAATATCTGAATGATAATTTTATAATTTTACTTCAACTTCAAGCATTATGGCGCCAACTCGTGAAGTTGAAGTATCAGTGTTGAGCATGAACATTAAAAAGTTCTTATTTGAATTTTTTTGACTCAAAGATATCCTAAAAGAAATAAAATTCTTTAATTTGATTTTAAAACTAATATTTTCCAGGAATATTGGAAGTTTTAAAAATAAAAATTTGATTCCATAAAAAAAATTGGAAAACAAAAATTAAAATAAATTTAAAAGAATTTTTGTTTTTGTGGATAACTGGACCTGATTTAAGGTTGATAAAAGAAACGAAAAAAAAAGGTAAACATTGGATATCTTTGGAAACTTTGCAAATCCGTTTCAAGAAATCGGAACGATTATAGAGAGTTGATTAGTTTTTGATTTTACAATTACAACGTAGTCTGTAATTGCTTTGATTTATAATAGGGAAATCGATTAAAGTAATATTAATTAATTTGAAGTTGTTCGTAATCTTTTGAAATATGAAGTGATGAAACAGAAGCTACGCACTATGTGCGGTGTAAATTAACACGAATGAAATTAATTTTTAAAAGGAAAAAATGTTATGGATAATATTTTCAGTGCACTTATTACGTGTCGTAAATTTCAAATTGTCGATATCTATTAGTCCTATTTGATGACTTATAATCAGTCGATTTTGAATTATCTTGAAGAAATTCTTTTCTGGCATGTGATAAATATATTGGTTGAATTTTCAGTGTAGTTCAATTTAAAAATGGTTTGTGGTTTCAACCATTTGAAGTCATTAAGTACGTATTTTTGAAATTTTGTTTTACAACATAATCTAAATGTAATTATTCTATTCGGTGTTAGATTTTCATAAATCCGCACCGGTCGGACGATCCTTTTTATTGGTTTTATCTATGGGAATTTTCTTCGGTTTCACTTTCGCCTATTTATTGTTTCATCTTACCGATTATTCTTTAAGGGGAATAAGTTTGATACCAGAATGGTGAGTGGATTAATATTTTTCTAAAATCTGTACTTTTGCTTATTTTTTTTGAATTTTTCAGGAGGAGTCAACCACATACTCATCTGGATCGTCATAGTCATAACGATAAACTTGCTACTCACGAATCTTTAACTTTTGCCTTGAAAAATCATGACGATTTACAGCATTTGGGTAAATAATTATATTTTATTCGAGAATTTCATATTTCAACTCATCGTCCACGAGTTACCCGACTTGCATGACTCAAGTGTTCTATCAAGAAACGTTCAATTTCGATCATTTTGGTATTGGTGCATATAAAATGCAGTTTTCCAATAAACGATACCATTTCGCTTGAATTAATTTATAAAAATAGGTGAAGGATGAATCACTTTTAGCATGTTAACAATGTATAACTTATAAGAACACCTCAGGTACGCGTTTTGCTATATTCTTACTATTAATCTATCGTTGATTTATTATAACAGAGGATGAAGCAATGGTGGCAAATACGTTAAAGAAAAAAGTTCGAGTTTTGTGTTGGGTTTTAACAAATCCCGATAACCACAAAAAAAAAGCTATTCATGTAAAAGCTACTTGGGGAAAACGGTGTAACACTTTGCTTTTTATGAGCAGCGCTTTAGGTAATGCTCGTTATATTTGTATACGTGCTGTGAAACTGGTTTGAATTTTTATCTTTATTTACTTTTGGTGGTGCGTCTCTATGTGTACTTTGGGTGCGTGTAATCTTAGAATATTGACGTAACCTTGTTTCACTATGGAAATAGTACGTCGATGAAAAGCTATAAAATTAATACCGAATGATTTATTTATCATAAATTACATAGCGATATAAAATACCTCACGTAGTCAATCAAATTTTACGACTGTTTTTATTATTTTTTTTTCTTGTTTCATAGCACGTGCAATATTTTTTCGCATTCGATTTGCTTATATTCTTTGGAAAAAATTGCATGACGATTTTTTTTTAGACGAAGAACTTCCTACTGTTGCTTTGCCAGTTGGTGAAGGTAGACACAATTTATGGGGCAAAACGAAAGAAGCATTTAAATATGTTTATCAACATTATAGTGGTAGTTATGATTGGGTTATAAAGGCGGATGACGACACGTAAGAATTTTCGTGTAGCGATGAGATAGAAATAAATGTTTTTTTTCTTTGCATCACGCTAAGGTTGTTTTTATTTTGCAGTTTTGTTATTTTAGAAAATTTACGATATTTATTAAAAGATTACGATCCAAATGAACCTATGTACTTGGGATGCAAATTCAAACCATACGTAAAGCAAGGTTACATGAGCGGAGGAGCTGGTAAGACTGCTGTCGTTTAAATGTTACGTAACCCTGTTGAATTTCACTTTTATCGATGTTAATAAAATTTTTAGGCTATGTTTTAAGCCGCGAAGCTGTTCGAAGGTTCGTAGTTAATGCTTTAAATGATTCTGGTTGTCGACAAGACAATGGAGGAGCTGAAGATGTCGAAATGGGTATGTCATATCATGTCAACATTGATGCTAAATTAAAACGACACGACGACGTAATCTATAATGAAACGTATGATTTATTTGCGGTTTAGGTAATTGTTTGGAAATAGTAGGTGTTCAGGCGGGTGATTCTCGTGATCATCTCGGTCGTGGACGTTTTTTTCCATTTGTTCCTCAGCATCATTTGATTCCCGGTCACACCAGTAAAGATTTTTGGTACTGGCAATATATATATTATCCTTCCGAGGAGGTAACGTTAACGTTAAATTAAGGTTATTTGAGAATTTCAGATAGTAAAAGCACGTCGTATATTTTTCAGGGCATGAATTGTTGTTCCGATACTGCCATCTCGTTTCATTATGTACCTCCTGCCGAAATGTACGTTTATGAGTATTTCCTTTACCATTTAAGACCTTACGGTATTTCGCATAACAGCGGCACCGATCATCTAATTACAAAGGTTTCCGATAAAGATGTCAACAAAACTGTTACGATAACTAAGTCTTGAACGTTGATATGAGCTCTAAGCTGCGCCTATATTTGCACCAAATTCTTAATTTCTGGAAATTAACGAGTAATGTTACCATTTTAGTCATTATGTTGTACTAAACGCCTCGATATGATAACAATCGTTACGTTACATATCATGCGAATGCATAAGCCAAATTTTTTTTCCAAATATTTGCGTATATTTAGGTTATACTCGAAATTATGTATATTTGTTTGACTACTGATCATTTATTGGAATTAATCTTTTGTATTTTGTAAAAGTACACTGTTACGATTGATTGCTGTGAAGAATTACGATTTTGATCATTTTTTTCCTATATACTTTTTTTAGATATGAAATGTTTGAATTTCATACTTTTCTACTTATATTTTTTTGTTGTTTGATTTCGAGGCTGGACATCCGTCCTTCGGTAAACTATTTTTTTCTAGTGAAAAACCCTTAGTTTTTTCTCTCTTGTTTTCAAAAACAATCCGAGCGATTTTATAATTTAAAATTCTCATTAGGCGAATTCCTACCAGGGGCGTTTCATAAGTAAGGACACACCACTTCTCAAATCGCTCAGTGAAAGGATAGAAATTTGAAACAAAAAAAATTAGATTGCTCAAAAAGTTCTCTATTTTTTTACATGATCGCCTAATATATCTAAACACTTGTCTTATTGTATGGCTTTACAAGTTTTTTCATTTATTTGCCATATTAATTTGCGTCCAAATTTTGTTATGGGAAGTAAGGGAATAACACATTATCCTATAAATTTCATCATTCATTTATAGGATAATGATAACAAGGACGCTTCTCTCATTTTTCGTCGCACGTCTTAGTTCTGCTTTGTTTAAAACATTCTACTTGCTTTTTTACACACATTACGTAATTTACAATCAATTTCGCTGCCCGATACAGTTTTTTCCTAAAAATTTTATGACTGATCATACTTAAAAATTGGACGGAACTTCACTACCATTATTATTTTTCTAGCCGCATTTAATTAATTTCGGGGTCATTTTTTCGTGTTTGTATTTTTATACAATTAAATAACCAAATATGAATGCGCGTATCGAGACTATCGACCTATCGACTGAACAAAATCATGATTTTTCAGATATTTCAATTTATTTCATTTGTTAATTAGTTTTATTTACTATATGAATAAATCTTGCCATTCGGTTGGTCTTAGGTCTTGATGAATTTTTCCTAAATTTAAAAATACTTATGACCGACCTTATTTTTTATTAATTTTTTTACCTGAATTTTTATTATTATAATTATTTTTAGTATTTATTTTTTTCCATTTGTTATTTCAACGTATCAAATAATTTTATACCATCTTTGATACCTCATATCTTTTAAGCTGCGTGTTCACAATTATACTTATGTGGCTAATTGGCTATGTACAGTTCGTCCGGTTGATGTTAGCACCCCTCAGCGCAAAAATCCCATCTACATAGCTAACGCGTGAAAAGTGGCGACACTTAAACAGATTACAAAAAGCGTAAATAGAGACGTCAGTGCGTGCAAATTACTGTACAAAAAAAACGTACGAAAAAACTTAATCATCGATTATTAATGATTATTTTTCGTTTTTAAATTATTAACATCAATTTAAATTCTTCATTTTTATCAAAATTACGATTTATAAACATCGATTAGGTTTCAAAATAATTTATTTGTATTACTCATCTATGTTGATGGAATTTTTGCGCTGAGGGGTACTTAAATCAACTGGACGTACTGTATATATCGGGTGTTCAAATAACCTTAATTTATCTTACAGAGAATCTCTGAACAAATAGTAAATTTGTTTGGCAGTACTAATTATTGTTTTGAAGTAACGCAAATAAAATCCATCGAAAAACGAAAATTTCAAACAAACGAGCTAAGATTATTTTTGAACACCCTGTAAATATATCTACGTATGCATATTTTGATGTTAATTGTTCTTCAGATAATCTCCTAGGCATGGTAGGACCTCGCCTGCTGCAGCCTTTGGTTGTTACATAATTCAACTTAACAATATCACGAAATTTTTTTTCAATTTTATAAATTGTTTCACGTTTGTTTGTTATTCACATATTTGATTTATTTTCACTTTTTTAAATAGACTTATTAAAATTTCTGATTTCTTGAAATTTCATAATTTATTAATATTATTGGTAATTTTATATTTCTACATATTTTTATATTTCTATTCATTTTATAGCGATTTATTTCTTTGTGCCATTTATGAGATTTCAATGCATAATTATTTTCTCAGATGAAATAACTTTGAAAAAATAAACTTTCATTAAATTTAATTACTCTAGTAATACAAATTATGTAACATTCATATTTTCGAATTTATTTAATTTAGTATAGATTCGTTATTTATGAAATTTATAGACTGAAGTAATAAATAGAGAGATCTACGATATGTTAATAAAATATCAGATCTATCTCTTTGTTTAGGAATTTTAAACATGGATGTAAAAATGAAATGTATTGTTTGATCTCTCTTTCTTGTATTACAACGTTTTATGTTATCAAGTTTTTTTGATTCGAAGCATAGAATCAATTAGATATACAATAGTGTCTTCTTTAAACTCGATAAATTATAATTATTGTAATTATTGTAACTTCGATCAACAACTAGTCAAATTTCAGTTCATTTTATTCATGTTGACTATAATACCAATGAATTTTTGACGAATAAATACATCTATAACGTGTTAAATTTTGTAAATCGAGCACTGAACTTAAGGTATATAAAACAACTCGACTAATGACGCGATGTTGTGTAGATAAGATAACATAAAAAACAACGAGAAACGTCCACGTAAATGCTCAGTAATTCCCTAGGTAATCATCGCTTACGTAAGCCCGACGACGAAAAAGAGTTAACGTTCACGATGACCTAGCTGTTGAAAATTTCATCGAAATGGATTACAAATCGTAGATATAATTTATTAAAAATCGTATAAGTTTCAATAATAATAAATATTAAATGCACCCATATATAAATGAAAAATAAAATACGGAAAATAGGATAAAACTAAACATAAATTCCATCAAAGGGGAATATTTATAAAAAGAAAAGTGTCACAAACTCGAATCAAAGTCATCAAAAAATATCCTAAATTTACTCATAAATCAGTATCATACCACGCGGCAACCTGACCGTTGTCTTGAGGAGGTTGTGGTAATTCGTCCAAATGGCTGAAATCATCCAACACCATCGGACCGCCGATTTCTAAGCCCTGCATAGAGTCGACTGGTATTGTGTCGTACCCTAGATAAATTAATAATAAATTAACACGAATTCATCGATAATGCAAATCTCTCTAATATTTCAAAACATGCCGCAATACTGTGAAGACGTACCCGGATAATTTTGTACGCTGCGTACACTAGGAGGGCCGTAGATATTGTAATCATCGGGACCTAACATATCCTATGAAATAAAAAGCGCAAAATAATAAAAGCTCAGTACAAGCGGAATAATTCTACAGCAAATTAAGATCGTAGTTTATCAAATCGTTCATGATCAAGCCGTCAAAAAAAAGTAACAAATCGAAGAAACGAAATAAACAACTTTTTACTCATATAGGGCGAAATCCATTGAAGGAAATAAGCTAAAACGTGATATAAAAACTTCATTATTTTGTTCAATCGTCGTGATCATAAGTGAAAAGTGGACAGGAGGAGGGGAAGTGAAGACGAAAAATCGTCACGAAAGTATTCGTTTTGTACCATAAAGCATCAGCTTGCGTACAAATCCGCAACACAGTGTGATATTTTCATGTTACTCCGCGACAATGATGTTCACTAGAAGACGTCATTTGATGTTACATGCCACTTGCAACCATGTCACGTCACTGTAACATTGTCTTCCTGTCGATCATATGTCACTCACGACTTAGACACTTGACCATTTCAGTAACGTTCATCATAACAACTCATTGCATATCACATATCAATCACAAGCATAACACGTCACCATGATAATGACTTGTTATGGTGTAGTATGTCACTCGTGACCATGACATGACCTGTCGTCTACGAATTGTTATGATAACATAAAAATATCATAAATCACTCGTGAACATGGCATGTCGTCATATGTCATTGTATGTCACTCATGATCATGATGTCACCATAACAATAACATGTCATCATGACGTGAAAATATTAAGATCATCATTCATGAGCATGACATGTCGCCATGGCAACGGTTACTATGACAACCGCGTGACGCTTTTTTGCAACGCTTTTTCGTGACGATTTTCCATTTTGTGTGCCACCGGCAAGACATGTAACTCGCGAATCTTCAATTCTAAAAAGGCCTTCTTAGTAACAGTAGGGAAGCAATTCAACAATAGGCCGGCTCCGTTATTTTCGGGGATTCATGTTTCTCCACGTGGCCAACTCTCAATGCACGTGTTACCTCGACGTTTTAATAAAGGGACAGGAAAACTAATGTAAAAATTCGAAAAGTAACCATTTTCATGGTTCGAGGATTAAAGTC
Organism: Maconellicoccus hirsutus; assembly: GCA_003261595.1. Taxonomy (NCBI): domain Eukaryota; kingdom Metazoa; phylum Arthropoda; class Insecta; order Hemiptera; family Pseudococcidae; genus Maconellicoccus; species Maconellicoccus hirsutus. The sequence goes on from QBDW01005075.1 coordinate 170,189, forward strand.
ACCACCTTTTTTGGAGCATTTAATTAAAATGAATACCGATTTCGATGTAATTACGCATGAATATTTGATGAAATGACATCGAAACATAGCAACTTCTAAAGGTGGAACAATGCGACCTCAGATAAAATAAATATTGGCCAAAACTATACAAATCTACTAATACTTGAAACAAAGGCAAGCATCAATTCCTAAAAAAAGTCAACTAATTCAACTAAGATAAAAAAAATCAAACATTTGGCTAAGATTGTTTTAAACGAAGAACAGGATAGAGGTATCATAACACGAACCTGCAGATCAGGCCCAACGCCTAGATCTCCTCCGGAAGGCCATAAACTCTGATCTTCCCGAAACAGCGAGTTTGTTAACTCCATAGATAATCTTTTCTTAAAATCCGCAGGTTTGTCTTCTGACATTCGGAAGAGGACAGCGGCCGCGTACGTAGCTGATAGAAAGAATAAAAAGATGAATGATGATACTAAAAATGGAAAAAATTTCAAAGCGCACTTACCAACGCCTTCGTTACGGGAATGCAATAAATCTGTCAACGGTGCAGTGGCGCCTTCTTGCTCTATTATTTCGGCGCCTTCTTTCTCGATGGCTAACTCGCAAAGAACACCAGCGGCGACGCGTTGGATGTTTTCAATTTCGTTGAACAACAATTGCACGAATACCGGGATGACGTGTTGTGATCTGATTATAGAACGGTTCATCGATTCTCTGGCTAAAATGTGTAAGGCGCCTACTGCACCTTCGACAATTTCTTCCATTCGAATACCATCTGCGTACGCGCTTGAAGGTTGACTGCCATTACTAGCGACGCTCGAACGTTGCTAAGTAAACAAAGTCGAGATGGTAATGCGTTAAAAGAATTACTTTTTGAAAAAAACTAGGAAATAATAGTATATTACAATTGAATAGGTGAAAGTGAACCTACTATATTGTAAGATATTTTATTTAAGGCGCGCTGTGGGCGCTGTGTGATTGAATAGTAAACCTGATATACAATGGCGTACTTTCGTATGTTATAGAACGGGAGTAAAGCAAAGCTTTCGTAATGTATATATTAAGTAAAATGTATTTACTCGTTGTGTGTCACTAAACGCTTTCATGAGCAATCTAATCAAATGATAAATTGCTCCGTATTCTCGTAAAGGAGCATGGTTAGCTTGGCACTGAGCAAGATTTCGTATTAAACCAATAACTGCTTTGATCAGAGGCCATCTGCTGGGCGGATTTAGTAATTTCACAATCACTTGAATTCCGTAATTGAGACGAACACTGTTCTGAGCCATTTCCGATTCTACATGTCGAGAAGTAAGATGACGTAATGCGCAAACCTGCAATATACGATTACATTAATGATAAACTTGACGTAGAAAACGTCATACACAATTTATTAACACAAACCGCAGGTTCCGTAATTTCTTCGCGATCTCCAGCATTAAGAATCGTTCTAACTAACGCATCAATACCTCCGCATTGACACACCGTAACCTTGTTCCTCTGATTATTGCAAGTCAAATTAGACAACACTCCGGCGGCACAAGTGACAACATTGACATCTGAAGAACCCAACAGTTGAACTAATGATTGCAACAAATGTTCCAGACCTTCTACTTTTGTTGACGCATCAGAAAGATTTCTCAAAGTCCATAAAACGTTTTGCACTAAACGTTGGCTCGGATTATTTAGATGCATGGCTAATGCTTGCATTCCACCGGCTTCCACGATTGCTGGTTTATTACTCGAGCACACAGAAAGAACTGAAAATTAATCGTATTTGAATGAAAATCTTCTTAGATTATTTTCACTAAAAAATCAACGTAGTTATGTACGAACCTTTGAGAACCCTTGACGTTGTCCACAAAAGTTTCTCGTAATCGTGAGAACGTAAAATTCGAACCAATTCCGCAGGTCCTTGCGAAGCTAATATAATCAATTTTGATTCTTGATTACCATAAGCTAGGATTTGCAAGCAATCCGTGACGATGGTAAGAAATTTTACGTTATTTCTTTGCAATAAAACAACCATTTTTTGAAGTCCACCGGCTATACGCACTGCCATTTTCGAACCTTCTTGATGCAATAGTAAATTATGTAGAGTGGTAATGGCGTAATACAGCACGGTCTCAACGGAAGAACTGTAAAATACAAAACCAACTAAAATTGTCGACTTTTATCGGTTAATTCATTCAAGATTTTCCATACCTCAGTAATTTCACTAATGCGGGAATTCCACCGCTTTTGAAGATGGCCAAGAGTCCTTGACGATGATGAGATAAATTGTGTAAAGTACCTACCGCACCTTTCGTCGTTTCTAAATCATTGCAGTTGGATATGGCTCTAACTAGTGCTGCGACCATCTGATAGATTTAAAATATGAATTTCTCATTTGTTTACAAAAGTAAGTCGGAAATTTAGCGCAATATAGTTGATACTCTACCTGAGGGCTATTCATGATGGCATGACGTGATGCTTCTTTCTTAGATAATTGATGAACCATTGTTGCCGCCTGCGAAACAACAACTTGATCCTCGTCGTTCAGCAACTTAATCAATTCCGGGATAGCTCTAGTGGCTAAATCGGCATCATCCTATGAGTAAAAGATGGCTTAATATTTATAATGGAATAACCAACGTACGAAAATATTCATGTCGTAATTACCTGATAATTGATTAAGTTGACGACAGCGTGCTTCAACATTTGACTCGGTTCGGACAGTTGTTGAACGGCAGTTGGCTGGCCCTGATCGAATTGAGTAGCAGGTATTTCAATACCTTCATCTAGAGTTTCCGGAAACATCGCAGCCCGGATGCGCTGACTTCTGGTTTGACTCAACTGTTGATTCATTTCTGCAGATAAACGTTTCTCTAAGTACGATAACTCAGCTTCGAAATAAAACGATGATTGCGGTTTATCATCAACTTGATCTTGAATGAATCCTTGTCGAAAACCTTGATCGAGATCAAACAAAATTTGATCTCGTTCCATTTCCTCGTCATTTCCAACAATCGAAGGGGTTTGAGTAATCACGCCACTTTGAATACCAGAATCAGGAGACAAATATGAATTATTCTGCCATAGCATCGTTTGATCTGCTTTCATAGCCATGTCGTTTGGAACTAGAATGCGAATCCAATTAAGAATAATGCAATTTCACGATAACGACGAGTTTATTTCTTACCTGCGCGACTCACGTAACTCATCTTAAACGCCTACGTTATCACCTGAAAATTCAACTTAATTGTAAAAAGGTGTTAGGAACGAAACACGGATAATCATAATTAACAAACCAAAATCAATTAAAAAAATTTGATATAATAAGTGAATTTACTGTAATTTGTAAACAGTTTGAAAATGAATACCAGAAAAATTATTCTGCTTAAAGTAACAACAAACGATGCGAAAAATCTTACAGTATTAAAAACGTGATACCAAAAATTTCAAACAATCTAACCAGAAAGAAAATTATGCTTATCCACGCCTTGATGCAATTCTATATAAAATATGATTCATCAATACTACTCGAAACTTTTAATTCCCTATGAGAAACGAATTACCAAACAATTAAGATGGCTTCGGTCCTTCACTTCTGTGAATGAATAATACAATTACAAATACAACACACAAATGCATAAACTGACAGAGTGTTTTGTGGTGTTTTGAATTCCATGATTATCCAGATATATGCTGGTAGATTGCGATGCTGTGGTGTTTCATGAGGTAGGTTCTTTTTGCATATTCGGAGTAACTCCGAGTAAAAAAAGCTACTCCGAGCTAACTCCGAGTAAGATTTTGGTATTCTTTTCTTTTCGAATACGATTTTGCAGGTTGATTCTGGAGTAAATTGTTATAAATTTACTCCTTTTTACACGGAGTTACTCGGAGTATACGAAAAAAACACACCTATATGCTCATCAGGTCATCACTCTCATGATCATGCTGCATCATAAAGTTGTATCACAGTATTTGTAAACTGTACCGGCAAATATGCACCACGTGAAATCCGGGAACCTCATTGGGTAATTTTTACGCCATGTCGCCATTACCGCAATGTTTCTTCAAACTTCCTATCAGTTACCAGTCCTCTTCTTCAATTCGATAACCAGTTTTGAAGGACCATGCTATACCTATACGTTCAATTTCGAATGTAAAATTAAATTTGAGAAATTTCCGCGCAAATGATGTGAAAATTAGTCAATCAGGTGCCTCGATTTCGTGTCATGCACATTCACGGGTGCAGTTAACAAATACGCTTTCGGATGTTAAATGTTTGAGAAATGAAATATCAAAATTGAGGACTTGAGGTATTGTGAATTTAAAAAATTACATGCGTTTGAAAAATTTTAATTCAAATTTGAGAATTGAGAAAGTGTGACAATCTGACAACTAAGCACTATACTCATTTTACAGGTAACGGTAATAGGTAGGTACGTAGGTAGGTCTAGGTACCTGAGTAAGAAATTTCACAGTGATCATATGTTTAGTATTTGAGGAATAAAATTTCCAAAATTGAGGTATTATGACGCAAAAATGAGAAATTCACATCCTGTTCAAAGAAGCGTGACACGATGCCACTGTGCTGAGTTGATAAGCAGGGATGCAGGTACCTGGCTGGCTACCTGCCTTAAAAATTTCACATCGATCGTAGGTTTAGTATTTAAAAAATCAAATTTCAAAAATTGAGGTATTGTGGCGCAAAACTAAAAAATTCAAATCAAAATGGAAGAGGGAAATGAGAGATCAAATTACCAACTTCATTTGGTTTGAGGAAATGTAACACGATGTCACTATACTAAGTAAGTTGATAGGTAATGATGCTAGATATCTGCAAAAAAATTCACACTGAAACCTGAGAGTAAAACCGATATTTTCGAGAACTGCAGTCAAAACCTATATGTTCTAAACAAAACCAAGCGCGGTATTTATCTGGTTTTCGAGACCTGTTCAAATGATATTTAACTTTTAAATCAAACTGTTAAGTAATTGTTTCGTTGGGATTACAAAAAATAAACTCAAGGATTTGGGAGTAGTGTTCAAATTACGACTTTCTTATTGCTGTTTTCTCATGATATATAACTGCCGGTAGTAATTACAACCTCACTCCATTCAAGTTTGGAAAAATGCGTAAAAATAAATAAATATTATATTCGTCTAAAAAATAGTAGTTCTTTGGAATGTCTTTTAATAGGTAGGTAAAAATTTGTTTTTAAGCTTATTACTTACATCAAACATTCACATAAACAACATTGAAACAATTTTCACCGAAGTGAATTACATAAAATATTAAAATCTATAACTTAAGCCATTACATTGATACCGGTAATGCGATAAAAAAATAAAAGAAGTATAAAAGTAAAATTAGGATGACAATATTATACGTATTAAATAACCTCAAAATGAAACTGTTACAAGGTGTGATCTATACGAAACAGAAACGGATAATTAACATCGATTTAAAAAATTTACATTAAAATGCCAAAGTAAATTATCACATAATGGCGTATCGTTATAACACAAAATAAATAGATGAATAAATAAATAAGTAAATAATAGTTTCATCGGATTCATTGAGTCATGTCAAATGAAATTGTACTTAGAAAAAAAATAACGATCTAATCTACTGGAACGAGCAAAAAACGGTATGTACATAAAAAGTTTGATACAAGAATAGATGTCGAGAGTACAGGACCGAAAACAAACATGTTTTTTCATAATACTCAATATGTACATGTTACATACACATAAAAACAAAGAATATATTAAAATTTGCCAAAATGTAGTGAATACTCGCCTGCCCAAATTTAGGATATTGCTTGCGTATTCGTATGACAACATCCTAAAGCACTACATCGGGCAGGGGAGCCGCACACTAGGTGGACATTACTTTTCTTTCTTTATAGTAAATCTCTTCAGATTCTTTGTCGAATAATAATAAAGCAATTGCACCAATTAAAAAGATCGCTGCTCCCCAACCGACACCGTATGCCCAACCAAACTCCCATACAGTTCTGTTTCCTGTAAGCATTTTTAAACGTATGCATTGAGAAATAAATTCAAAACAAAGAACGAATAATTATAAAGTATCGATTTACCTTGACTTAATTCTGTTCTGAAAGAAACTGGATACAAAATCAAAGCCACCAGTAGTGATGTCACTGTAACCACGAGAAATTCGTTTTAAAGAAGCTCAACAATAAATTTAACGACGATACCAAGCAATAAAATAATAATAAAATTATTACAAAATACTTACAGGCAACGGACATAACATAAACGGCGAATCGATAAAATTTGAATTTAGTTCTGTAGTCATTGCTTCGTAGGCCAAGGGCAGTCAAGACTGTAGCAACTGTATCAGTAACTAAAGTAACAATACATAATGCTGCTGAAGTACGAATATATGCTGAAAACAAAAACAAACATTTAAGTTATTAGGAGCAGCAGCAGCGCTTTCATAAATAGAAAGCATGTATGAGGTATGCTTATAACATTGTACATAAATTATGGATCATATTTCGCGTAAACGATATTGTCAAATTAATTTTGAAGGATTCTAGAGGATATGCAACTAATGCATTAGAAATATTTTAAATAGTGATACCTTCGTCTCTAGCAGAATAACACTCGGGGTCACGTTCCTGTACATTAAATGGAAGAGGTGTGGGTGCATTTTCGCCGATACAATGGGAAAATAATCCTTGGCGCCATCCTTCGGCTATTAGCCAATCACTAGATGTTAGTGTCATTAACATCAATACGATTACTATAAGACCACATACCAATGCTATAACCTAAAATATCAATATAAGGATTAGAATAATGTAAGCTCGGTCTTGGAAATAATTTATTGTACATTTATATTTAGAGCAAAAACACGAATTTTAAATTACCATATTATAAAATTGGTCATTATATCAGTTATTCCTTTATTAAGAGAAACCAAACGAAATCTGTGCAGCAGCAAATGCAACTTTGAAAATTGAAATAGAAAATTTGAATCTATTTATTTATTAGAAATCATATTGATGGACTAAATATACAATAATTGTTAAATCTCGAAGTAAATCGCTCACAACGATGAAATAAGTAAATTATCGACATCACTATTCTCAGAGATTTGATAATTTCCTAAATTTTCGGTAGATATCGAAAGAACGTTTAGAAATTCACAATACATCAAATTAGCTGAAGTCACATAAACATCTTTTATAATTTCGGGTTGTTTATGGAAGCTGATGTAAGCATTATAGGTGAAAATAACTTTACCTACTTTTTTATGATAAATGAACGAAAATTATTACACTAACACAACTTAATCGCAATACGCGAAAGTGTTATACATATTGCTTTTCATTTCGTCAATAATTAAATGAATAACTAACCTGGGCGATGGCGCCATTACCATTTGTAGTCATTTTTTTGTAATTCTTATAGCTACGAATGAAAATGTGTAAAACAAATAACCGTTAGTTCCTGAAATTATCCATATTCGAAAACAGTTGTTGTAATAAATGTGAATTTCCAGACGAATTTTAAATATTTCGAAACCGATTAAATATTTTCGCGTAAAAAGTAAATGCTACGAAAGGTTATAGGTGAAGCGAATAACCTAAATTGAAGTTTAAAATAGGAAAAGCACATTCTTAAGAACGCGGGGTATACAAATAATCAATAATAGTCTTGCGCGCTAAGTACCGCAAGAAAATGTTTACCGTGGATTTTGCTGTAGAAAAGTTGAAAAACTGCCTCCAAACAAGGGAACGATAAATTAATCGTTATCCAAATTTCTACATGTAGCGTCGTAACAATATATAGTTTGATTACATTTGTAAATAATGTAATACACGGGAAATAAATTTTTTTACTACATGTCGAACTTCAATTCAACTTGTAAGAACACGAAATATTTGGAATTTGGAAGATTTACAATACATTCATTCAAAGGTGTTGATAGGTAAATTAATTTTCTTGTTTCTTTTTTAAAATTACATATAACGTGACTCAAGTTTCATCTTTTTTTTCAAAGTTATAAAACGTCGTATACTTATTTTTTTTAAATCACGATTTTTAGAGAAGTTTTATTATTTTTTTCAAGAGAAACGTCATAGTCATGTTCGTGTTATGCATGAATACGCAAATTTATTATTTTACATTTACTGAGTTTTCGTTATAGTTGTGAAAAAGGCTTAAAAAACCAAGAAAGTGTTTTTTCTCTTAGATCACATATAGAAAAGTGGATCGCTTGGATACATTTCAAAGTTCATAAGGTTTTGAAAACCTCTTGATTTAGTTTCACATCTGACAGAACTACAGTTTGATAAAGAGATGAAAACGACATTCATTTAACCAATGAAACTTTGTAAATTGAGACTAGATGTAGATGGGAAATTTTAAATTGTAATGGCACATAATTCATTATAACAATTAATTATTTTCATACACTACAAAACATTGATTACTGATTAGAATATAGCCAATCTTACTTTAAGGGGCCGAGTTACTACTACAATTTTAGTGGATGTGGTCATCATACTGTCTGGAATAATCGAAATCAATGCTGAAAACGAAAATTTCAAGATTTATAATCAAGTAGGTAAGTATTATCAGCGTGTAATAAATAAATAGACAAAGCAAGAAAAATGTATGTGCATAGTATGAAGCGTAATAAAGAATGAGCGAGTATAGAAACATATAGCACTAATGGGCGTTATTATGCAGTTCGATAATTTAAGCATAGATTTATAGTAAAAAGCAAACCTCATATAAAAAATGAATCAAATCTCATATTTTCACCATAGTGAATTTATCGTATTCGTTGATACTTCATGATTAAATTTCTACGAAAATAAATCATTTCTTAATATGACTTAACAGATTCTAAGAATAATGATTTTAAGACGCAGAAAACGAATTACATATCAATGTAACAACTCTATACATGTACATTACGTACATGTAACGCAAATAGAGAATAAATTAGATAAGCCATAAAAATAAAAATAAAATGGAAAAACGAAATTCGTGTTTTTGGGTTCTTACTTCTTAGTTGGCTACTTTACGCTCACTTGAAGCGCTGCAGTCGAATTGAAAACGTGTAGCTTATCTTACGGAAGAAAATATGAGTTTTTTCAATTTTTAACAAAAATGAAGTGGATTTCGTAAAACTTTATGCATACATAAAATAAAGATATTGATATTCTGCATCGATTGGTATACATTGCATTATAATTTGTGAAATAATGACGCTTCTATAAACGTTTCTTTTCGTCTGCGTTAGTGCGTAGGTTTTAGGTTCTAGGTTGGTAAACCGAAAACAATAGAAATACTTTTTTACGTTTTACTTACGTCTTAAGGGTTAGTGTTTATTTTTTCTCTATCCTTTGATCTTTAATTAAATTTAAATTATTTAAATCTTAAAATAACTACAGTGCGGCTCAACTTGCCAAACTTGACATCATCCTGAACAAAATCAGAAAACAGAAGTACGTTATCTATGCAAATAATGCTCGCTCCAAAAGCTCAAAATTTGATTAGAGATCAGAGATCACCGGGCAGGACTTGATATGAAAATTGTAAATGCATTTACTTTTATTGATCAAAAGAAAATTTTTTCATGATCAAAATTTATCAGTGCTTATTATTTTTTTTGTAAGTTTCGCGAATTGTTCTGATTCTTAGCTTTCAGTTTCACGACTTCAAGTTGTGGATCTTGAATAGCTATCGTCTCTTATTCGTCAAATACATACATCACCATGTGAAAATGAACTGAGTTCATTCATTCTTTTGGTTTTCCCACAACAAATATGGCTTTAGAAATTGGATATTGCTTGGTTTGGTTTATTGGAATTTTACTTTCGTTATCGTTGCTGTGCAATTTCATCAGGTGAAAATCATATATAATGATATATGTATATCTCTCAATATTCTATTTTTAGCTTGACTTAATTGCGAATGTGTAACTTTGATCTTTTCCAGAAATTATTCATCAGTCACTGTCAATTGCTGGTTTTGTAATACAAATTTCAAGGTACCTTTCAAGCTTAGAAATGAATGGTTTTGCGAACAATGCCAACAATTTAATGGATTCAATGATGTAAGAAATGCTTAAAATGAGAGATTTGTTCGACGAGTTGAATATTTATCTCCGAAGTGATCTTATGTATTAACCTTATTTTTCTCTCATTCCCAGGACGGAGATTATAGTAAAATTCTACCCGAACAGTTTGATGAAACGTTGAACCAAAAATATGTCACACCGACGTTTGGCAACAAAAACAAACCCGTTTTCAGCTCAAATGGCCTTTGTTCAATTTGTAACTCCAATCAAGAATTGAAAATCAAACAACTCGCGTTATATGTACCTTTTCAAGAGGAAAATTATGACGAAGAGATCGAATTATTCAAGTTAGTATTGCGTTGTTTTCACGCAGTTATAGTCCTAATTGCGCACCTTTTGAATAGTGAAAATGAAATTATTCCTCCAATATTATTTTGTTCTTTTCATAACTCTGTTGAAGGAATAAATTGGAAAATTCATACAAATTGTGTGAAAACTGCGAGAAAGTCGTCAGAGAAAAATTACTCCTTAAATCAGACGACACTAATTTTTCGACTAACTCGAAATTACAAAAAATCAATGTTCGACCTCAGCGCAGTTTACTTCCTGTAAGTTCCTTAAGGTTGAAAATTTCAATTTAAAATTACTCATGTGTATGTTAATTTTTTCTTCATTTATTTTAATTATAGGAATTTACCGAGAAATTTGCGGTGTATTCAATACTCCTTTCGATAGTAGGAATTTTGATTGCTTGTGCTTTCTCAGTTGAATCCATAAGAAAGAGCGTCGTCGACTTGATAAATAGCTATCATATTACAGATTTCTTTTTTAACGAAGCCTTTCAGCCGTATTATGGTTTAGCGTTAGATTGGACGTTTGCTTTGTCAGCTGCTATCTGTTCGCGTATCTTCTTTTCGGGTTTTCAGTATTTTATCAACATTTTAATCGTGATGTTTAGTTTGATGATCAGCAGTGATCTTGCTCCAATAGTAAAAGTTGGTCATATTTAGTTGTTAATTGCCAATGTTCCTAGTTTCAAATTCTTATGTAACATTTTGTTGGTGATTGTTTCAGTTATTCGTGATTATCACTGCAGTTTTTTCAAAAATTGTGAAATGTGCATTCGAAAAAAGAACGAAAACACAATTTCGTCTGCAAAAATTAAACAATGTATTATCAAACGAGTAAGTACTTGATTGAATAAGAGATGATTTTGAAGTACTGGTGCAAAATCGTTTACTATCCGCAATATCTTCGCATTTATTTTCTTATTTTCAATTTTTGTTTTTTTCATTTAAGTTCGTTTGTTAGTTTTTTTTTCTGTGTCATTAAACGAATTGATTTCTTTTGTAGGTTAATTTTAGAACGTGATTCAAGTTCAAGTAAAGACACTTTCGAGAAGAGCACATTTCCAAGAAAATCTGATTCATCACCTCGGTGGTACAATAACACACCTCTTTGTGGAAAATTTTCTGACATGTGTTTGGGTAAATGTGAAAAATACGTGTCGCAATTACCGAGACAATCGCCATCGCCTTATTCGCTTAGATCTAAAAATTTGATACAACCCTCAAAGCTTAAAATGGACGAATTTGACGACAATGCCGATACGCCTCGCACCTCGCCCACTGTTAGCTCTGGATATGAATCGATAGGTGGCGGCTTTGGTTATTCAAGAAGAAACGTCGACAACGTATCCGAATTTGATAGCGTTTCGCAAATAAATTTTGCCAGCAGTCGTAATCACCTATTTTCTTGCGTTGCTAAAACGCCAGAACGTACTCCTGATTTTCGTAGCGTAGATTCTTTGAGCTTATCGAGCACTACCAAACGATATTACGGAGCAATGCCGATCTATTCTTCAGCCAACATGTCATTATCGCATTCCTCCTCGTCCTATGATTTATCTAACGACAAATCTCATATTCAGGTTAACGCGTGTGTTCCTATGTTTCAAATTGTGTTATGTTCTGTTATGTGTTTTGTATTAGGGTTTTCTTTTCAAATTCTCGCAAGAGCTGTATTCGTTGATTCGACGTGAAAGAGTTACGTTCGATGTAACCTCACGATGTCCTTAATTACGGAACTTTTGATGGCTGTGTTATACGTGTATCAAGTTTATTACCTCATCGAACGATTAATTTCTAATTTTTTCTTTTTATCGAGTTCACTTTCTCATTGTTCTTTTTTAAAATAAACTAACCTATGTAAGAATATAAGTATTTACTTTCAGTGATAATAATTGTACTTTCTCAAAATACAATACGGGATGTTTTTCTCTTCCGACTACCGAACGCATCATGCTAGGTTACTTATTTTTTATTTCCCAACAAAAACTGATGATTTAATGTATAATGAGTACTTGAAATTCAACCCATAAAAAAAAAGAGGAAAGAAATACATTCTTGCCACTTGAATGCTCGCTTACGCTTATTTACGAATATTTTTCACATAAGATCACGAGTAAACAAATGATGGTTATAAATGAGTTACCTTTGAGTTTATTTAGTGATAGTGTTTCATCTTCGAGATATTTTCGATAGTTATTTACGCGGTGCTTTTTACTGAAAGAGTATTTCGATTTCTACATAAATAGTAATTTGGTGCATGATGCATTCGTACAGAACCAGACGACATTTTGCTATTTTTACGTTAACCGTAAGTCACTGAAATCGGAGAGGCCTAACTAACTAGCTCCTAGCAAGCTAATCATTAGTTATAGGTTTGCGGTACGTATACGAAAATATTCTATTGTTTGTTTTTGCGTTAAGATTCAGTTGATGTCGGTGGTATTGGTAGACGGCTATGTTTCGAAATGCCTCAGCGGAGGATTCAAGTGCGCGTCTTGTGAAGAATTAATTCACTGCGTCGAAACACCCGCTGATGGCTTTAAAAGTAACCTGATGGTTCGATGTAACACCACAAGGAGAGAATTTTGTTCGGTGGAGAAGGGCGGTTGCGTCAACGACGAGACGGTTTGTCATATATTCGGCCAGGAAAGGATACATTGCGAGGTTAATATTCCGAAAACAAGTATTTTTATAGTACTGTGAATAAATACTTCAATACTACCATTGCTACTTGATTGACTTGAATTCCCGTCGTGGTTATTGTTTCGTAGGCTGCCGGAGCTTTTCCAGATCCACATGATTGTAATTCTTTTCACATGTGCAGAAAAGAAAACGATATGTGGGTAAGTACGAAACACAGTTGTCCAGAAGATAGAGCGTTTGACGCGTTGACCGCTACCTGTCGTTTTAAAACTACGCATCGAGTTTGCCAAGAGAATCCAGTGGATAAATGTCGGACGGCGTTGCAAAACGGAGCTATACCTGAGAACCCAAATATTTACTACGTGTGCGTGCCAGGTAACGAATACGATGGCCAACTTTCTTCGCAATTGCAACCGCGATTCTATAAATGCAAGCCTGGTCACGTTTATTCAAAGCATACTTGCCTGGAAAACGTTCCCACTTCAGCCAACGAATTTGTTTGTAAAGACGCCGGAAATTTTGTCGACTCGAGTAACTGTTATCGCTACTTTGAATGCGACGAGAATTTAAAATCAACGCTTAAAACCTGCCGTCCGGGTACTTATTTTAACGCTGAAGAAGCTACCTGTGTTAAAGGTACTTGTTGAAGCGAGCCACTACCCTTTCTTAAATTACTCAATAGAAATAAAAATACGCACGAAACCATCGTCAATGAGTTTATTCGGTCAACGAATGGTTACAGTACACGGGTTCCGATTAGATAATGAAGTATTGGTACAGAGGTAAACATATTCTTAATTTATAAATGGTTGAGAAAGTTGAAAAATAATGACTTGTACATATTCATTGATCATCGTTAATTATGGGCTCCGTATCGTCGTCGTCATACAGCGAAGATAGATGAGATCTTATTTTTTTCTTGTTGATCGTTCCCCAATCGGTTTTTTCACCTTCGCCGGATGAAAGTAACACCAGGTAAGGAGACGATGTGTCGTTCAATTTGCTGTTTCTTATACCGTACCCGAAATACAGTAAAAGTCCTGCATGAAGAAAGAAGGAGATAATAAATGAAAAAACCGAAATATGATAGTACCGGAGCTTGTAAGTGCGACAAATAGGTAAGTTAGATATAGAAAGTAGGTAGGTAGACATTTTTACTTACCTATCGCCATCCATATAATGAAGCGGATCCAAGTGAGGAAATTTAAATTCGCCATCAATTCAACGTTGAATAAAATACTCAAAGCTGGAAGATAGGGCACCAGCGGAACCTTAAATTTTAAGCCTGCCGTGTTCTGTTCGTGAGCTTCGATTACAACGATACCTGAAACCACGCATCAAGTATTTGTAATAGTGCTGCGTATCGTAGGTATACACTCGACAATTCACATCGCATCGCGTATCAATGCGATACGGTAATCATACTAACATAATATCATAACGATGACCGCCGCACATACGTAACCGATAATAAACCAATCGTTCATACTGGTGTATGCGAACGCATACACGTTGCTACAGAGTATACCGCAAGCGAATATATACACGAAGACGGCCGTCGAAACCGCAGATCCTGGTTTATAATTTCCAAGCAAAGGTTTCAAACAATAGTAGCTTTTTTTCAGTTTTCCGCCCACGTATACCACGTCGATATCCTGAATTTCGCAGATTAAAAAACATGTAACAGCTGTAGGCATATATATTGATGTCGTACATCGATATTATTAAATACGCAAGATCGCAAATTGCAATTTGCGGTTTGCAGTGCAACAAATTTTACGTACTTGCAATCGTGCGATTACGAATATAGTAAAGCGCAAATGAAACGAATCATGAATTTCATATCTACGTATACCTACGTAAAATACCTTTTTTCGATTATCCTAACTGGCGCTGACGCTGGCAAAAGCTGAAATGATATGAGTAACCCATTGCAACCTGTACGAGATGTACGTTGGTACGTAACGTACAATTACACTTGTACATCGTTTTGCACGTACGAGTACATTCTATAAAAAGCGCAAAATTAAAATTAAAACCGCAAAAGAAAAATAATTCGTAGACACGAGTTATCTCAAAGGTACTGAAATTCAAATAGGTACAGATACTACGTAAACTACGTAAGAGCGGGAAAGTGCGAGCGAAATACTTGACGCAGACAATGCAGTAGACACGTAAGTGAATTAACAGACATAGCGGTGATTACAAAAGCAAGCAAAATCGCCAGTACGTAGCATGTCGATGTGAACTACAAGCACAAGATATACCTAATTATGACAATACGTGGACGTAGATGGCGTACGGTAGCCGAAATCGAAGGTGCACGTACCTGACGACTATTAGATGTTCCTTCAGCGTCGGGTGGTGTTGAACAATTTTTTTCATTTGCCGAGGTGTTGGTGTAAGCGACCACCGAAGGTTTGTATCGTAAAATGATAACCGAACCGCTTACAATTGTGTAAGCTAATAACGTTCCAATTGACATGAATTCCACCAATTTTTCCAAGTCGAAAAGTAATGCGATTATGGCGGTGAAAAAAGTTGATACTACCATATTGAGAAGTGGTAACTATGAAATTAAGATTTTCACATTATTTCCAGTTATTATCTCAAACAGATAGGTTAGTAATGACTGTCACAAGCAAGAAATTTGAGAGGGGGCGTCAACTTGAGCAGTTTCGTTGAAATTTTGGCTCATGAAGACGATTTCTAAACAGCATAAGAAAATCCAACAAGCAATCGCTCCTTTTGGATAGTTCACTTCTAGAATTTTAATCTCATTCAAGCTATTATGAATAAAAAGTAATGTAGGCGATTGGGGGGGGGGGATAAAGAAAATGGAAAAATAATTCTTCAATTTCAAGATATCAGTCAGACGTATCGTGAAATTGAAAATCTAGTTTCTTACTTGAGTTTTTCTATCCACGTTGGCGAAAAATTGAAAAATCAAACCATCTTCGGCCATTGCGTACAAACAACGCGGAAGAGAAAACAACGAACCCAGCAACGAGGTAGTCATGCCGCATACGGCTCCCAAAATTACTATGTAACTCACCCAATGCAAACCAACGCACGAAAAAGCTTCGGGCAGAGCGGCATTTGGATTAATTTGCGAATAAGGTACCATCAGCGTAAGTGCAGCACTAACTAGTACATAAACTGCGAAAGAAAAAAGAGTTTATATTAGACATATCGAACATATTACTTTAATAACGTAATTCTCGCAATTTAAACGAACTGCTACTTACTCAAACTAACCGCGCCCATTGCTAAAATAGTCGCAATCGGAATAGATTTAGAGGGTTCACGAGCTTCTTCTCCGGAAGTTGCGATACAATCGAATCCTACATACGCGTAAAAACACGTGGCAGCCCCCGACACAACGCCCGATATACCGAATGGTAGAAAACCGCCATTTTCGCTAGACGACCAATTATCAACTTTGCCGTAAGAAAATCCGACAGCGATAACAACCAATATCACCGCCAAATTTATTCCGGTGAGACAAGAATTTATCAAAGCCGAGCATTTCACCCCGAGTCCTAATTCGATAAAATGACCAAAATAAGCGAGAATAATCCTAAAATTATAACTGCAACGATACAAGTAGACGCAGCAACAATCTCAAGAATTAGGTACCTTTCAATAACATTTCTACATACTTTCCATTGATAAGTACCAGTATTTCTTACCTAGAATTATCGAATATAGAATGCAAATGAAAAATGAAAGTAAATCCGGATGTTTGGAGAAATATTTTTCATACGATTCTCCGAAAAAAACACGAGTAACGCTACTAATCTGCCCATCAACCAATGAATCTACATAACCACTCCACGCTCGAGCTACGGATGCGGCACCTATGTAAATCAAGTAAATAGAATTCCATAGTCGAAAATGAAATATACTTTTTATCGATATAACTGTTCACTAATTAGGTACCTATCATATGCTCCAAAACGATATTCCAGCCGATAACGAACGCCCAAAACTCTCCTATGCTGACGTAGGTGTATACATAAGCAGAACCTGCTTTTGGAACTCTGGTACCGAACTCCGCGTAACACAATGCGGCCAACGTAGAAGCGATGCCAGCTAATATAAACGAAATCATTATACCTGGGCCGGCTAAATCCTTCGCCACCGTTCCCGTTAGAACGTAAATTCCTGCTCCAACCATATGCCCGACTCCTTCAAAAATAAAAACATTATGCCCTCCGTTTAACAAGTTGAACAAAATTATTTCATTCGATGCTCTTTCATTTACCTAACAGTGTTATGTCGAACGTTGTCAAGCATCGTTTCAGTGGAGTTTCCATTTCGCAATTATCGAGACTTAATCGTTTCGTACGGTTAAGTTTAAAACAAACGCCGCTGAATACGTGACTTAGAATTTTATGTCTTGAGGATGGCATGTTGATTGCTGGTCGCGAAAAGCAGTTGTTAGCGTCGAATACGCCGATTTCTAAGTAACCGTATCACGAATAATTGGAAGGATTTTTGAAGTATAGGTATCTATCTATCTACCTAGTACCTACATTGCATTCCAGTGGAACATAAATTTCTAGGTACGTAAAATTCAAAAATATAGGTACAAAAAAACTTGAGTAATTTACTTACTAATGCGTTAATATGCTGATAAACAATTTATATAGGCTATTATAATATAATGTACAGTACGTATGTGAGACGAAGAAATGCACCAACTATTCACGTTTCACACAGGAATATACCAAATTACAAATAAAATATCGAAATTTTTAAATTGCATGTATTTATAAAATTTAGATCAACAATACGTTGTTGTTATGACTCGAGATGTTCCGTATGTGAAATTCTGAATTCCTATTTTCAACTTAGTCAAATGGCGAGCAGCATCTCAACGTGTCCTCATCCTATTGTTAGGTTGATCATTAGTTACTTGTTGTGGAAATTAGGAAATTCAAAACGAAATATGGATTTAAATCTTATGCAAAGCAGATTACAATCCAATACGGAAACAAACGAAAATACCTACTTACCTAATAGCGATCTGTACGACGTTTTCGAATTATTGCTACGAAAAAGCCAGACAACAATCCAACATCAAGTGATAGACTGCATACCAAATTACCAAAACAGGAATCAGGCATCAGAAACTTTTTGTATTGCTAATACCAAAATATTTACCAGTTGGTAAAGAAGTTACAAGCAAAGGCGTAGAAGAACTGAAAAGATCCTTTGGTTATTGTAATTATACCAACGACCATGCTTCTACGCAGACGCGTTTTAACTTGTCATGTCCAATTGCGCGCAGCTGTCTGGGTTGCGGGTCAATGCAAGTTAGTGATCTATTACAATTATAATCATGCACTAAAATAATTACTTCTTAGTTTCAGATGTTTGTTTAGTGATCATTTTAAATTTCGTAATAATTTTAATAAATTTTACAATATTGTAACACTAGAGGAGTAAGTAGGGAAGAGAAGGCTCAAAAAGAAAATTACTTTCAAAATTATTCCTATGACGCAATCCATGCTACTTTGTATCTCACACAAAAATGTGAAAAAAGCTGAAAAGGCAATGTAAAAAGTAATGAAGTCATCACTCAATTACTTTTTTGTACCGCAGAATGTAATCACGCGACACTGCTGAAAATTTAAATACAGAAATATCATAATTCTCAAAATTACTCAAATTTTCTCACAATAATTGATTATTGATCAATAATTCGAAATAATTCGCTTTATTTCATATATTTTATTAACATTCTCTCTTTAAAAACCTTTTATTGTTGTGTTTCACAGAATTCAGATCAATTTGAAATGTTATAAATGAATCAAATTTTCTTGAATAAGCTTAACTGTGATGAAATCAGTAATCATTTGTGTTTTACTTGTTACATTCATTATTATCCACTATGCCGAAAGTTATGGAATTTTACACAAGATTTTGAAGGTTAGCGAAGATGCTACTGTGGACGAGATGCGTACTGAATTTAAGAAATTACTCCGACAATGGTACATTATCTAATGCCCCGTTTTGATTACACATTAGCATAAAGTGCTTTTTAATAAACACAAAATTTTGATCAATTACAGGTACAAAGCGAGTAAATCATCAAGTTTTGAATCAGAATTACTACACCTCAAAATAATTCAAGCTTATAAAGTAAAGTATTTTTCTTTCTAAACGTATTTCTTCAACTATGCTGTAATATCTAAAAGCATGTTTTTATGTTAGGAACTGAAAACCGAAATGGATATCGATTTCAATAATAAGCATCTACTGTTATCCGACTACTATAAGACAACTATGCAAGCTTTGGATATCGATGTTCTTCATAGTATTTCTGTACCTTTGAGGTAAAATGAAATGATCTAAATAATTTCTTGGATTGACGCTAATTATAATAAGACAAATAATATGCGATATTTAACAGATCATATAGCACAGAATTATTGAAAAATAGTAACAGAAGTCTTCACTTGGTTCTCTTTTATACGGTGAATTCTTCCAGTGCACATGTCATTCACGAGTGGTTTAATTTATTGGAAATTCTTACGCCCTTGGGTAAGAGTCTTGATGTAAAGTATACATTGACTCCATGGGATAAATGATTTCATTTTTATGACAGGGGTTGTAATGGTTACCATCAATATGGACGATGAAAATATTGAAAACACAAGAAATATTGTAGGAGAATATCCCGCTTCCTTTCCATATCTTTTATTGTTGGTGGATGGAGTGGCGATTCCTTATGATAGCGAGTTTTTTGATTTTTTAATTATGGGTAGGTTTCCATTTAACGAGATTAAATTTTTATTGCAAATTATTTTACGTCATTTGTAATAAGAAAATATTTTTAAGTGTTTTACAATGTGGTCAACTTTTTTTTTTATAATTTTAGATTTTATTCGTAAAAACTTACCGGCTGATCTGTTACAAATGGTCTCTGACAAGACGGTTGAAAAATTTCTCAACTCCTGGCATAATGATAATAAAGTTAGAGCACTGGTGTTTCAACAATCATTACCCATTAGGCTACAGTACTTCTTAGTGGCTTTCCTTCATCGTAATAGTGTTTTATTTGGGTAAGTAAATCAAGACGCCATGAGCAGAAAATATATTAAAATTAAGGAAATTTCAGATTTGTTGATATGGCCAATCAGAACACTTTGGAAATCCGGCAAAAAATGAACGTGTCTCGCACTTTTGATACATTATTATTATTCAAAGAAAACTACGAAACTCCTTGTGTGAAACTAAGTATGAGTACTATACCGGCAAAGGTTTTAAACGACACTATATCTGAAAATAGTTTTTTGACTTTGCCCCGAATAACTTCGCAGGTACAAATTTACGTAAAGTATGATGTATGTTTCGTATAACTGTGATTCTAGTTATATTTAACTTTGTAGGAAATGTTCGATACAATTTGCCCTGTTGATCCGCAGTATTCTAAAATTCAAGCTTCATTATGCGTTATTCTAGTCATTGAGAATTCTTTACATGGCCGCGAATTCGATCCGAAAACAGTTTTTCGGAGATTTATCGAAGAGTATTCTCATTATTTTAATGAAGTTTCTTTCATGTACGTGTACAATGATTACCAACCAGGTTTTGTTTTGCCGATAAGTAAGTTTTATTTGACTTTTTTTGATTAATTAACAAACCATAAGTTCTTTGTACATGTGTTATAAAATCATCATACAAAAAAATTATAGATGATTACGCGAAAAGCCTAGGAAATGCACCGCATGTTATAGCTTTAAAAAGAATTGATAAAGGTCATGTCAAATATTTGTTGTTGATGAATGATCACAGTAACTGGGAGGACTATGAAAATACAAAGGTAATTTTTCTTCGACGAGTTTTGTTGACTTTTTAGTAATACTTTTTTTTTAACAGGAACGTTTAAAATTGTCCATCGAGGAAGTTATCAAAGGGAAGCAATCCTTGTTACTTGATACTTTCAAGTTGAACGAATTCATCAACGAAAAACCACCAGGATTGATTTATCGAATCGTGCACAGATTACAAATTTACATAAACAAGATCACGTTGGAGAACTTCCTTCCTTACATCATATTTATAGCTACGGTTATTTATTTTCTGGCGTATTTCACTACTCATTGGCGTAAATTTCGATGGTCGGAAGTGCACCTCAAGTGGTAGGATATTTCAGAAATTCATTTATCCTGATCGTTTTTAATTTGTAAATAAAATTTCAGGTTTGACGTATTTCTGTTGAGCATAAACAATGTTATGTCATCATCAGATGAGCAAAAATATAAGAAAACCCTCGAACTGAAAAAGCGTGTTCAAAATTGTCGCAAAAAAGATGCATTATCACCGGATGTGTTCTTGAAAAATGGTAAATACATAACTACCAGTCGCGAGCTTCGACTACATGAGCTAAAAGCAGAAACCTACAATGGCATGGTACGGTTATTAAAGCCGGGTTGCCGTACTATAATTTTAATGTTCGATCGAGTTCGAGCCGACTTACTTGTTTCACAGTTTTACAAAGCTGTGTGGCCGTACCGCAAGTAAGTGTATTATGGACGATTTCGCAACGAAATATTCCAACTGTAAAGTATTTCCATTTTGTAGAAATAAAAACTTGCTTTTTGGCTACGCGAATATGGAAAAGAAAGCTACTTTGGAATGGTATTCAGAATTAGTGAGGGCCTGTCTTCCAGAACAGCAAGAAATAGAAATAAATCCTTATTTTTGTGCTGGCACTGTACTGGCTTTATCTGGGATGAGGAAATATTTCTGTTTATATCATATTAAACATCCCGGTATCTTGCCCGGTAAAGTAAGTATTCTGATCAAACGTGAATCGTTTTACAAATGCAGCGATGGTATAATTTGTAATCTCTTTTTTGTAGGAAAAAGTAGAAAACTTTGTTACATCTACAAAATTTACCATATATTCGGATGAAGAACTTTTAAAAGGTCTTCGAGAATGGTTGGATAAATTGTTCGATGGATCAGGTTCTGTTATACGTTATAGAGTCAATCATTGGCCGGATTTTAAAATTTTATAACTTCAATGAGCACGTTTTGCGGTTTAATTATTTACGAGTTATTTTAATTTTTTATTTAGCACAAATCTTTTTATTTCATCTTAAGCTGCTCTAAAGATAATTCATTTCTTCAAATATCCAGTGTTCTGTATCTCTTTATTTTTAAACGTTTTGTTCATCGTGTAAATTTTTTCCCTAGCGGCACGATATTTGTTCTATTTGTGAGCTATTTCATTTTTTATAATTATGTGCTAATGTAATTCGTCAATTTTAAGATATCGTTGTGTATTTTTGTTGTTACAGTATTTTTGTTTTTTTTTTTCGGCGTATAGTTCATTCTTGTCGAGGTATATATTTATTATTTGAACGGAAACCAACTAATGTCATCTTTATTACAGTGTTAGACGCTTGTGTAACCACTTGACCTTGAAATTGTCAAGCTGACCATGACGAACAAATCTAGTCCAAATCGCTACCTAGGTATTAATAATGAATATTTTTCGCTTCACTTTGTTATAATTACCAATTATTAGATATTTTAAACTTCAATATTTGAACGATTTAGTTTCATATTTTTTCCGTGATGGATGTATGTCATTTGAGGATAACATTTTTTTTTTCAATATCGACGGTAAATTATTACTCTTATTCTAGTCAGCGCGTCACTTCTATTAGTATGTGAATTTTATGTCGTTTTTGAAAATTGCATGCATAAATTTTTAATTAAAGCATTCATGTTTCATTTACCTCTCACTTATTATCTACCATGTACTTGACTATTTATAGATTACTGGGCTTGGAAATTGACGTTGTTTGAACTACGTTATGTACTTAAACCGTTCGAAAAGTTTGAGCGTGTATTTAATTAACGTTTTTGAGTTTAATTTTCTCTGATAAAGATTGCATCATGTAGAACCTTTTTGGCGATATTTTTCGAGCCGATTTAGAACGTACAAAAGCGTGGATTAGTATTTTTCACTTGACCATGAAACAAATTCCTACGCAAAGAAGTAACGGTGTTTAACAATACATATTCGGTACATTACCGATGAAAATAATTGCGAAATGTAAATTTCAGAAAAAACTATTACAGATAGATTTATTGATTATCTGGTGATAAAAGCGTGGTAACATAATTTCACGGAATTATTGTCGAAACTATAACAATCCATCATCACAACAGAATTTCAATTAAGAATGAGCAATCGATCAAGATTAATAATGACTTAAACTAAATATAAAAATTTCACATGATGAATGCTAAGGGAAGAACTACTCAAGTTTTTTTGATTTTTTAACGGGTGTTCTTTCAGCAGGTTTGGTCAACTTGCAATAAACAAATAAACCCAATTGGAATGCATTCAAGACAAAGGCAGTTACATTTTGAATCTGCAAAAAAAAAATCAAAAATAACGCACCGAATTGAAAGAAAATCCAAGTGATTGACTATTACTGCTGTTACAAAGATTACCTGAACGAATAAATCTTCTATTATTAGGCCGTAGAGAAACCACAAAAACGTGACTACGGTTCCCGATAAAATTAATGGAATAGGAAGAGCGCCGGTATCCTTAGTTTTGATTATTTCATTCTAAAAAAAAAATCATCAAGTTAAGAATATTTATCAAGTTCGAGAAAATTCAAGATAAAATTAAACGCTTACAACCGAGAGAAGAGGAGATGCAATGAGGGCAAGAAGAATCAATGTTACTATTAAACCAAATCTAAATTGCACAACATCTTTACTCTCCCTTTGAGCGTATCCGATTAACACCGCGATAAATATGACAGCCTTGCTCAATTTAATGAAGAATTTTACCTAGAATTAAATATTTTTTCAACTTTTGTACGATAAACTTTTCGCAATAAAATCTCGAGAATTACCTTATTTTTAGTATACAAAAAATATAATACTAAGTAAATGACGCCAAGCGCTAAGGCGAAGATGTTCACATACAGCATAATATTGTCTTTGATAAGAATAGCATTTTGTACAAATAGTATAGATCTATCACAAAAACGAAAAAAATCAAACAACTTGAAAATTATTTCAAAATTACAAACAACAATGTAAAATTTAACAACACTTACACAACTAGACCCCCAATAAATGGCATAACGTCTACATTTTCAGTGGATTTTTGTTTTATGAAATCCAAACACATAAACCTGAGTCGGGTAAAAGAACATCACTCAATAAATTTGTACCTCTCGATATTGAGTTGCATGGTACTTACGCGGGAGAAAAAAATTGCAGGATAGTACATATTCCAGCTAAAGTTCCAACTAAATCTTTATACTCGTGCAACATCTTCACGGAATGGGAAAACAAACTGTAATTGAAGAAAAATACTAACAAGGATAGAGATGTATTACTTTGATAACAATTCGTGTGAAATGAGCAAAGAGTTCACTACCTCACGATTTTTGAAACAAATTACCATGTGTTCAACTATGAAATGATTCTTTTTAAGTAGTTGACGATTCGAAAAGTTGACGTTTTTGAATTTTTAAATTAGTGTCTAATATTTGGGAGTAATATTTTTTTTTCCTAAACATCGCTTGCCAGATAATATATGAAATGAAGTTGCGTAATACATTAATACAAATGATAACCTTCAGCAGATTAATGCGGGTTATGCAAGGAAAAATAAACAAAACTGAAATCATAGCAAATTTAATAAGTTCAAAGACTCACCAACAGTAAATGATGCTCTAATTTAAAAATTTCAATAAAAAATAAAAGAGTGGAAATGAAATAAATGGAAAAATTAGGACGTTCAAGATGATAAAACATTAATTCATTTCGAAAACGTGAGAACTTCAAAAAGAATTTTTTAACATGGTAATTGATGATAGAAAATTCATCGTGCTATGTAAAATAAAACGTGAAATACCTTTACATATTCATTACCGGAATAATGCGACAGTAATAATTCCGGGTTAAAGCCTTCAGGTTAAAATTTTTTTCCAAGTCCAACCGAATGAATTTAAACACGTGATAAGAATTCGAACAGATGACAACACTACAAGTGTGTCTGCGCGTCTGCGATGGCGTTCGTTGGTACGGTTGGTTCGTTGATAAGCTGCGTTGACGATTCTCCGTTCTCCTCCCTTGTTCCACACCTGTCACCAATGACTTACCCATTTGGACCCACTGATCCGGCCATTTACACTTTATTTTCAAGTGCAGATAAAGGCAACACTGACAAATTTCATTTTTGAGATAGTTGATTGGTAAAGTACAGTGGGAAACGAGTGTAGGTAATTATTGTGCTGTTAGTCATAAAATGTCAGTAAAATACCAAATAAAATTTATATTTTTATGAAATATTTTATCAGTTTAGTTGAAAGTTGAACTTTCGGTTATTAAATTAAGTATTTCATTTCCATATTTATCCTATATTTAAATTAAAATAATTAGTTATTAAATTCTAAGAAGAATTTTAATCAATCAAAATTACAATGACTCTTGCGGAAGATCAGTTTGTAAAGAAACTAGATAAATGCCTATATGACAGTTTAATAAAATTTAGTACGTACATATTTCATTTTATTTCATTTTGTTTTTCGTAATTTAATTGAAATCTTCGTTTCATTGTATCTCAAACAAAAAGTAATGGAGACATAAATTGTGTTTGTTCGCAGGTGGAAGCGTTATTATTGGAGGTGTAGCTTCCTTGTTATTTCTTAAACGTAAGTAGAAATTATGAGTAAGTGTGGCAACTTTGCTTCCCTTGCTTAGATTTTTTGTTGCATAGTTGAATTTTTCCAATTCTAAATTGAAGTTCATGCAGATGCACTGTTGGAACAACTTAATTTTAGTTGAAACTTTTTGTATGCAATTATTCTTATCATCTATGTTTATACCGTGCCACTTTTATATATTTGACCAATTTTGATTCCAACTTTCAAGTTACCAGTTACTATTTACATCTTATCTACACGTGGAATACCGCAGGCTTGTTTTCTTGATCTGGAAAAATATCCACGCACAATGAGCTGCGACCCAAAAATTCCGTTTCCTGAATACTTATTTGATGAAATTATCACTTTTCATTGATTTTTAATTTGTATCTTCAACTGTTTTTCAGGCAGAAAATGGCCTTTAATTGCAGGAGGAGGATTCGGAGTTGGATATGCGTATTCTAATTGTGAGCACGAATTGAATAAATCGTTTGTCACGATTAAGTCTGTTCAGTGATGCTATGATTTATCAAATGGTCTTTAATTTATTGAGTTCTGTAAAAATTTGTGTAGTTTTTGAAATTGATGATTTGTATATTTCTGTTATTGTAGAAAAAGAGATGCCTATTTCAAGAAGTGATACGTTGTAATTAGATTATTTTTAATATTTCAAATTGAATTTTTTGATAAATAGCTTGCGAATTCATCAATTTATAACCAATAAACGTTTTTTTGTTTTCGAGGGCTTCGTGCGAGCTCGATGTCAATTTATTTTGTTGTTTTGAGTGTTTTCAATGAAAAGTGTGACGTTTTATAATTATTTTTCTGAAATCCTAAATTTTCTACGTAAGAGATACTTTTTCTTTTGCGTTGCTCTTTATGTACGTTTATACAGCAAGAACGATTATTGGGATATTGATGATTTCATCGAAACATCTTTCAATTAATAATATTTATGTTGTGATGGTGGGACGTTCATGTGTTATCATAGCTTTTTATTTAAAACAACTTACAGCTGATGTAATATTTGTACGATATAAAAATACGTGGGAATATTTCACCTACCTACTTGATCATCGTACACAAATTTGAATTGTTGAGATGGTATGCAAAATGACAGATGTTGAAAGAAAAAGTTCGTGTGAATAGTACATCTCTACTGTACCACATGTATTTTATTTTAATGCATTGTGTATCTGTACCTATACTTACATAATTGAAATAATAAAAAATACGAAAATTATTTAAATCACCGCCCACGAATGTCATAGTCCTATTCTTCCGTGTACGTTTTGATATAAAACTTTCAACTTACGCAATTAATTTGGTATATTTCATTCAAATAGTGAAAGAAAGAAATTCGTATTGGTTGAATAGGTTTCCCTGTTTTGTTTTTATTGCTGTGAGAAATATTGATATTTATCTGAAATGCAATAAAGTAGGACACCAATATTGAAAAAATTTGATCAATTGAAATTAAATTCAAGTGAAAAAAATTTCCCCTCAAAAAAGTTGTCGAACTAAACATAGAAACATTTTCAGTTGAAACCGTTAATTAAGTTACTATTTCTTTTTCTTTGTACTTTTCACATCATTAATTGTATCGTTGACGTATTGAAAAATTAAAAATAAAAATTTCATAATCTATTTCCTTTATTTACTCGTGTATAATTTGCGTAAGAACATGACCTTTTTTTCACAGATCTATGGACAATTTTACTTTGTTGTGATTGGCAAAGATAAATTCACAAAATATTCAATTTTTATTTGAAGCTTTCTCTTGATGAAAAACGTAAATTCACATTAAACAATACATACAATAAAAAAATACGCATCTCCATGAAGTATATTTACGGCGAACGGTATAGGCAATTCTATTAACCTATCACCTATTCTTACCAGAATTTCGATTGAATTCCTCTTACTTTTAATAAAACCGAGTAATGGTTACTTCATCTAGACGTATAACTAAACTTACGAATTGTCTTGGAAATAGTTTTATAAATCTACTTTAGTTGAATACTTATCTAGCTGCCTGAGTTTGACATTCAATTTTAGTTACATCGAATAAGGTCTTTCTCCCCGCGCTTCAAATTCGTATTTTGTTTAAGGGTTGTTAAAGAAATCTTTTTTAATCTTCCAATGTTTTAAATCTTCATTACGTATGTGTACTTGTGATGAGTTTATTATATTGAATATAATTTCACTAAAAGTAACGAGTAGTGAAGGACATCGACGTTTCCAGCGTCTTATATTTTGTACGGAGTTCAATTATGTACGCAATAAAATCCTATGCTACAAAAATCATTTTCGGATAAATAATTTAATAAAATATAAAAATAACATCCTTTTTTACGAAAAAAGAAAAATTTTATTTAAAAAATTTTTAATTTTATACGTAACTAAGACACCTATCTACTTTACAGCGCGTGATCGAAAAAATTAAAATGTTATTATACTCGTACTTTTGAACGGTGCATTTTAACCTAGATTTGAGATTGATACTTAATACGACCACATTGAAAGTTTACAATTTTGTCCTTATATACTTAAGTTATTGGTTCACCTGTGTAAGTAGCTCTCTACGATGCCGGTATGTACGTAGTATGTATAAGTACATATTATCACATACATAATAGATTAAAGGAGATGCGATACTCAACGATGTTATGGTAGACACGTATACACGCATAACATAGTAATTTTGAAGGGCGGCAACTGGTCGGAGGGAGGAAAACATCAGCTACTGCATTTTGGGGCGAGTACGAACGAGGTATAACATTACACACCAGGAATATCGATCTTACGCCAAAAGTAAGCTACGTCCGTTCAGATTCGATTCAGCACTCGGCACCCAGAGTAGAGGTTTATCGTTTATACCTTTAGTCCGATCGTATTTCTCCCATTATTTAATCCTTGTTCTCTATTACCGTCCTTAAAACATTTTTACAATATAATTGTTCCCTTTACGTATGTGCTTACGCGTTAATCGTTTTATTCTGTGATGATAATCATAATTTAAAGATGAGAGGTTCGTGTCCTCCTAATTTTTGTCGAGCACTTTTTCATCATTTTCATATCGTAAGTGTTGATATTTATCAGTGCAGTGGTTTTTCGATTGGATGATTTACTTCGACGAATATTTAATTACTTGAGAATAATGGATAGAGAGGTACGTTATTCGTTTTTACTAAAATATGCGCGCAGCTTTTTATCGTCGAGTGTCCTTACTGAATTTAATTAATTAAACTTGAAGATTTCATTCGTTCAATGCTTCAAACACAAATTAAAAATGATTTTAGTTCGAAATGTAGGACGATGTATTTGTGATAGTTCATATAGTACGTTGTGCATAACGCACGCACGTTATTTTTCTTCCTATAACCCTCGTTTCTTCCATCATTACACGAAGTACGTGAAATTTGCTCAAAATGTCGAATTTCTGTTTATATTTTATTCATATATTTTGATAAAATTTTATAACATCGAAATAATCCGAAAAAATGAAGTAAACAAGCGTGAAATATGTCACTATGTATTTTGTGTTACACTGACCCATAAAATGCGAACTGTGATACTGGTTAAATCGATAACTTCGCGATAGCAGATTCCATACTTATATTGGTTAAAGGTTTTTGACGGCGTTTATTTTAAATTTTTCATCCATATGACATTTTTTGCTAATTTGTTAAACATTCCACCGCAACTTTTTCTTGTCTACTTTTCAACATTATTTGCACTATTTTTGGTAATACGAATAATTTTCAAGGAAAAACGATAATTCTTTTCAGATTAGAACGAGTTGAGTTGAAAGTCGTGTTTTCGATAAATCTATTATAGGCGTGATTATCAACTCATAGCTGTGCAATTCTGGTTGATTTAAAAAGAATTTTTTGTTCGTATCATAATAATTGTATATGATCCGAAAAAAAAGTATAATATATTATTTAGGTTACATAATAATACATTACATAATATTCATAATAATTCGAAAAATAGAACTTTCGTTTACTGATTGTGATATTTTACGAATTTTTGTAAGAGTCTAACTAAAATCAAAACATCACTGAATTTCTGAGTATCATAAAATATAGAGATTAATTTCACTTATAATTTCGAAAAGGAAAATATTGTCATGCGTGAATTGATACTTTTAGCATTTTTTAAAGAAAAGTCATTAACCAATTAAATTATACGCGAGTTTGATCTGTATTAATTAAAATGAAAAAATACAATTTGCTCGGAAAAATATATTTTTAATTTTTCACATTCTTGAAAATATTTTCTTTTTATTTTTCAACTTTCTTCAATTTATTAAAAAAATATTATTCGTTTTTTTTTTAATTTAAAAATCGTAATTAACATTTAATTAACATTTCTAACTCGTTGTAATGAATATAACTTCAAAATGATTTTCATTTCCTTTTTTCTTTAATAAAGTTTCATTATTCTGGCGTGTGCGTAAATAATTGAAAATGAAACTTTGAGAAAGAAAATAACATGAAGCCTAAATAACATGCATAAAAAATTATATTTCATCGTAATGTTGCAATTGTTTTTTGCGTTTAAAGATGGTAAAGAAATAACCGTAAAGAGTATTGTTTTGTATAAATCTAGCCATTAGATAATAATTAATAAATAAGTGGCAACTATAATCTCACGCGGAAATTATTGTCAATGGTCACTTTTCTTATCTGTCAAAATATAATAATTACGTTCATCTACATAATAATATATTCATCTACATTAATATTTTTATAAAATTAAAATGCGTTTGAACCCAAAGTACCTATTAAATCAACCCATTTTTGTTTTACAAAAATACCTATTTTATTGATGTACTTACCTACCTAAGTACCTACCTATACCGTTGAATGTGCAATGTATATACATAAATTACAGTCAATTTAATCTGATTATTTCAACGAAGTTATAATTTTTTTTTTTAAATCATTTAGGTATTTATCGTTATTATTAGGTATTTATGTAGGTATTTTTGAAAAAAATATCCATAAGCGAGATATGCTATAATTTTACGATAGCTGAAAAGATAATTTAAATATTACGCTCGTGAATCATATTTTTGCTCGAAAAAAATGAACAGTTCACTTACATATTCATCGTATTTATTTTTTGGCAGTATTCTTTAGTTAATTTACAGACTTGAAGGTTATTGGTAAACTAAGAAAAATTATAACGAGTAAATTAGACGATTATAAAATCACGTTGCTAAAAAGGCAAGTTATCAACGCGACGAGAAGAGTTCTGGCGAAATAAAAGAATACGACGAGGAATATTAAGAATAAGTCATTAAGTAATTTGGTCTGTTCGGTTACAAATTCGGGCACGCTTGAAAAGGATGTAATTTATATTACCCGCGAGTATCGAAATTCATTGGTAGGGATAATTGAGAAAATCTGCGACTCGGTTTTACGAAAATGCGCGGCTAAACCCACGACTAAAACGCTATCTGTAATTAATATAACATTTCACCCAAGAAACTAGAGTTGTTAACCAAATTGCATGAAAGAACGGCGCTGAAAAATAGAACTGATTAATAGATCCTTTGTTCACATTTTTATTATTTTTTAGGCAATGTAAAAAATGTTCACTATTTTCTTTTCCACGTGTATCTGAAGGCAAATAGAACTATTAAAATAGTGTCTAAATTAACAATGATTACGTGCTATTTAAAATAGAGTAACAGCATCATATAGTTTTACATTTGTTTCGTCTTTTAGTCTGTTTTTATCATCGAAACAAATCCCTGAGCAATAATGTTAGGTATATTACAAGTTTTACTTGACAAAATTCTACCGAGGATTACGTGATCAGAAATCATTATTTTTGCTATAATTCACTTCTTCATTTCACTAACGAAATGAACAGGCAAGCGTTGGAATAATTTCATATAATACGTTTTAAATAAAAAAAATTTCTTTAGGAAGTCTATTTTCGTTGTACGAATTTTAACTAACTAAATCGAAAGCACGTTCGGAGTTTTAAAATTTTCTTCTAAAAAATTATCATCAGTGTCAATTAGAGTCTATGCCCTTTAGATTCTATACCTAGGTAGAGATATCTAATTGCCTATACTCGTATCTAATTACTTATAAGTATATTTATAATCTGCCTTGGTTAATATGGACAAATGCGGATTATTATATTTTTTTAATCACGAATATTTCGAGAATTTGTTAAGCATATTAAAGGAAAGAATTAATGAAAAATAGTTGTCAGAACTACGAATTTTCATGTTCGTTTTTCAAGAAAATACATGTGTAGGTAACTTTTCATTTTATAAGATCGTTTTTATTTGTAGGAATATGGCAGCTCAAAACCGTTCAAAGTGTGGGATTTTTTAAGAAGAGTGAGAAAAAGTTTGGTGGCTTCATCACTGAGAGAATTAGAACAACGTGGTAATAATTTTATCAATGTTAGATACAATTAAATAATTACATGTTACTAGAGCATAGACAAGAATTTATAGAATATAGTTGTAGATTGGTAAATTAGCAGCACATTTTTTATACCAAGTTTGTGGGAGAAATAATCGGAAAAAAGATTAAAAACCATTTTTACTGTTTTTTTATGCTTTAAATTAATTTTTTACACATTTTCTCTGCTTTTCTTCTGAAGAAATCGTAATAGTAATTTAGCGTGTGAAGACATTACCCTTTGTATCTAATTCATTGAAATTCATGTTTAATCAGAGGTATCGCGTATTTTTAATGACCACAGACACATTTAAGGTCTGCTTTTACCTTTCGTTCAGTTGATATTAATTTTTTGTAATTTGTCGTTTCTTTAGCGAAAGAAAAAATGAATATACCAAGCAATGAACCGATTCGATTAGTCTTGGAATGCGACGGCACACAGGTTGAAGATGGCGAATATTTTAGGACACTGCCATACAATACCGTGATAATGGTCTTGCGAAATGACCAAAAATGGTACCCGTTAAATATCGAAGCATTAAGAACAGGTACGCGTATCTAATATCTGTATTAATTAAATCAAATAAAAATCATGAAATTTGATAAAACAGAAACAAAATAGTACAATATTGGTTTTCTCATAATTACGACGTTAACATGGTAAATAAACGTTGATAGTGATGAAGGGTTGGATAACGGACAGGCGAGAATGTATATTTTATGAGAATCTGGAATGAGTATTTTCCATTAGTTCCATTGTTATTAAAATATCGCAACGAATATGAATAATCATTAAAAAAATTAATCGAGTCAGGCAATTACATTAAGGGTCAACTTCATTTTACTTTATCCTCCTGATACTTCGACGTACTGAAAATTTCATCGTACTCGTATATGTTCCAGCTTTACAAACTATCCCGAGAATAGTTTGCGAAACGCTACACGCTTTAGATTTACACGAAGAATCTCCATCGTGGAAAATTATGGATAATAAGGGTCGGATAACCGTTGTATTACACTGGGATCAACGATCGCACAAAGTAGAAAAATTATTAAATGCAATACAAGCGGATAATTCTTCAAAAAGTAGAAAACCTCAATCAATTTTAAAAGATAAATCAACGAGTTTCGAAGTACCAGAATCAATTTTGAAAAAAGAACAAGACATTCGAATACAAGAACCGCATCACCACCACCCACCACCTTACGTTAGTTTCGATACAATGCGACCTCCGGCGGCGTTCTTTAAAGAACCTCAATTCAGTCGTTTCTTGAAAGCTGGTTCATTTGAAAATGCCAATTTACACAGACACACCATCGAGTGTGGTTCAGGCTCACATAACGTTATTGATATTAGACCGGGTAGTCCTCATGGTAATGGAGAATGTGATTTTCATTGCTGTGTTTTGCATGAAGAAGGTCGTAAAATTGCAGTTACCAGGACTGTTGCTACGTCACCAATCCACCAAACTGGCGTTTCTTCAATCGCTGACAATACAAAAAAGTCCGGTAAAAATGTACGTTTTTTGGACGTGGAAGAACATCATGTTCCTGTACCTGTAGAAGAAGACAATGATAATCAATCGAATAGTTCTGAAACGGATACCGATACAACGACAACATTAACCGAAGAAGAAGGAGTGACGGAAAAATTTCTGCTATTAGTTGACGAACAAAAACGTCACCTATCTATCAAAGACATCGGCGTGATTTTAGAAAGACTCAGTTCCAAAATCATCGATGTCGAAAGACTGGATAGGGAAAATGAGAATAATGACTGTCGAAATTGGACGATTAAGGCTACGATACGTGGCGATGGATTAGAAGAATTAGGATTAATATATGCAGGTAGATATTACGAGATATCTGAACACCCGGGATATAAAGAAGCGACCAGTAATTTTAGGGAAGAGAAAGGTATTATTCAAAATGTAGAAGCGAGAGTTTAAATTCCTTAAAACTTGTTCTTGTTACCAATATCTTTTATTATTCTTTCGTTATTATTTTATTTACCAGTTAGCGACATGTGCAGCGTTTATATTTTTGTTCATGACGTAGCCTACTCGCTCTTGCATTTATGTACTGATAGGTATGTATTTTCCGGAACGTATTCGCCAATTTGCCATAGACACTGGTGGTATACATGTAAACTTCACGTTGAATATCTGAAAAGAATTTTCAATAAAGAAGTTATCAAGTATATAAGCACATTTGCAAAACGATGGGAAGAAACATATAATTAACCCAGTGGTATCTGATCTATCTATATATAGGTAGTACTTATGTAGTAGGCAGGTATAGGTATATTACTTACTACTTACTAGTTAGTAGTTACTACCTAGTTAAACTGCAGAAGTACCTCTACCTACGTAAACTCAAGTGCCCAGTGATATAGCCGGGGATTCCAGTTTGAATAAAAAAAAATGATTTGAGAATATTATGCCAAAGAAATGAAAATAATATATAAGTCAATAACCTTTTATTGTTGTTTATCGCAGATTTTTTTTAACGTAAATTATTACGGAATAATTTAGATGACTCGTGTGCGAATTCCAAAATTCAAAATTCAAAAAACTTATTCGTCAGAGGACAACTACTGCACTTCTTTGTTCCATTTCATTCAGTAAAGACTAAACTTGTTTCTTTTTTTTTTTAAATTAACGTGTGTGGTGTTGAACTGCCTACATAAAGATAGGGGTGGGATAATTTTAAATTATTATAAAATTTACTTTTTAAACAGATCGCGTATAACTCTTTTGTTTTCTCCAGTTATACATCGTTCTATGTGTTGTTTATTTGTTTTGTTTTGTTTTAATACGATGATAATTACGATTGATTTTTTTTTACGACGACAGTATTTCTCAATTTTTAGTTCACGTTCATGAATAGTGAATATACGCTGTACCAGACGCCTATGTTTATATGAAATTTTATGTTCATAGAAGCCTGATCTTTTGCTCAGTTCTTATCGATTAAGAACGTCATAGGAGGATCATTCTTCATTTGCATTCGAAAACAATGTTATTAAACGTTACAATCATATTTGATTTACCCACACGTGTTCTGAATTTTAATCATAAGCTAGCTTTTAGAAATTGTTGTTTTAATTGTCGAAGTTGTCGGTTTAATCAGTGGTTAATCTTTACAACGTTTGAAATAAATGGAATTTTCCAGCTCAATTTACACAGTCAAATATATTAAGATCGAAGCCAAGTTCACGACGAATGAATTTTTGTAGAAGTATTTTATAAACTGTTCACTTCAGCTGAGAAGTATGATCTTGGAACAAAAAAAAAAACTTGCACTGCCATAAATGAGGAAACGTTTATTCGGCATCGTTATTTTTTTTGCTAAAGTATTGTTTTCTTTTTCTGAAGGTGATGATTTTATTCTTCACAGTAATACTTAAATATATTTACAACGCTGAATTGAAAGATTTTAAAACAGTAATGATATCAACAAAAATTTAGGCTGTTGTAAATCGTTGAAAAATTTCATCAATTCTGTTAACTATTTATTATCCAAAAAGTAAAAATTTGATTTGTTATACTTTATTTGTTGAATTATTATTAAAACGTTAGAATCCAGTATCTTCGAAGTCCAATAACT
Organism: Maconellicoccus hirsutus; assembly: GCA_003261595.1. Classification (NCBI taxonomy): domain Eukaryota; kingdom Metazoa; phylum Arthropoda; class Insecta; order Hemiptera; family Pseudococcidae; genus Maconellicoccus; species Maconellicoccus hirsutus. The sequence goes on from QBDW01005075.1 coordinate 205,989, forward strand.
TATACCTACCTACCTACTTACCTATACCTACCAACAAGCCCATGGTGTAGCTAGCTGTACCTAGCTACTAATTAAATTCGCAATAGAAAATGTGCAACTAAAACGTATTTCTATCATAAATACTTACTTGCAAGAAATATTTTAATTTCACTTTTGATGAAGATCATACTGCACAAAAAAGTTTACCACTTGTTTACAATTATTTAAAATGCTCATTTTAATGAAAATTTTCAAATTCAAGAATATCGCGATGATCACGAATTGAATTCAATCACATCATAAGTGGCAAAAATTATTAAATTTCAGAATTCTATTGATTTTTTTTTCCTATTAACGCAAACAATGAGCTTTTACTTAAACATTAATAAACAATACAAATTTTTACTTATATATTTTTTATATTATACGTTAATTCCGTTAGTTAATTGTCATTCTTTTACAGTTCACTAATGAAGTTTTTATAAACCGATTATTGTTTTCTATAACTAACTACACCTCGTATGTAATTACGTATACCATTCCTTAAATATTGATCTATACTATACCTACCTATTGGAAAATAGTGCAAATTTCGAAGTGACATATCCAAACGATTTTATTTTGTTAATGTTAATTAGTAAAAGGTATTTTGCTTTTACTCGAAGTAATGTTGATATCGAGTAACGTTTTCATAGGTTTTTAATTTTTGATTTGTTTTATAACTAATTTGTTTTTATTTAATTAGGCTACAAGTTGTACGTATTGTATGGGATATTTTTTGACCTTTTTTTTTCTTCGGACTCGTCACCAAGACAATTTATTACATTATTTATACCTAAGTGAGTTGTTTTAATTACGGTTCAGAAAATTGTAGAGAAAAATATGACACTCGTATGAGAACGCGCAAAGAATAAAATATCGAAATGAGTAAAAAACAATTTACATAAAAGTTAATACCTAAAGGAACGAGAAAATATTGGGTTCACTTCTCGTTTCATGTTTATCAATAGTAAAATTTTTAATCTAACTTTGAAAAAATTAGGAGATAATATCAAAAAGGCAAAAATAATTCAACAATTGGTGACAAATCCAAAGATGGAAATGCTAGTCGATATTCCATGCAATAGGTGCACACTACCGTTACAAGTTTAAGGGTGTTATTGACTTGTTATGTTATGTTACCTATTTTAAAGTTATAATACCATTAGCTGGAAATGTATTTAGTATGCTACCTCTTTTCTATGTATTTGTATTAAATATATCTAAGTAGAAAACTATTGTCAAAAAGTTGATTCATTTTGGTGCTTACGTACCTGCGATGTACTTATTTGTTTAGTATGTCGTATGTGCAAAGTAATTTGCAATCAATTCGTTAATTTTGAATATAAATCGTGTGATTCAAGGAGTGTAAATCTCCGTCGAAATTGTTTTCCATTGTAGAAATTTATATTGTTTAACGTGTATTCGTAGGTTGTAACTTATAGCACTATTTGTTTTTTGAATGATGTGATTTTTTTTTAATTTTTGTTTTTCATTTTATGTAATTTAATGAAATATTAAGGTTTGTTGTTTATTTATAAACAACGTGAAGTTTTTCATCAATTCTCATTGTTTTAATTTGAATGCGATTTCATTAATCAAAAAAGACAGAAGGTAGACTCTTCTTGAAAAATGGATGCGGTAATAACTATTACTACCGTATATGCTTTAAATTGTTCGTTGATATTTCTTCATCTAAATTATTTATATTATGATCTTCGATAGGAAAAGACGTTATGAAATTTCATGTTGGTACGTAACGTACAAAAATAATGTATCTAATAGGTAAGGTATTACCTCTTAGATCTAGCCGGGACATGACGAAAAGAAATTTCTAGTTGAGAGGCCTACAAATTAAGCATAAAGCATTTAAGATCGCATTCAAATTATTTTATTCTGATACCTTAACGTTTGCACGCGTATTCAATTACATAGTATCTAACATCTACTTACCTTACCTACATTACATGCATGTTATTAGGTACCGCTAGGTATCTAATACATATGTAAAGATAACCCATATTCAAATCAACTCATTGAAACCCAAACAAATAAGCAAAAAATAACATCTCAACATAAGTAAACCACTGAGCCATCTATTAATTTCAGGGTTAAAACTACTATTACTATTGAATGATACGAGTACGAAGTAGACGTTTATAATCGTAACTAGAATTGCATGGAAAATAGTTCCGTGCTCCAAAATCCTCGGCTTTCTTTTATTTTTCCATTTCAGCACAATGTGTTCAAAAACAATTTTTTATTTTTTGTCGGTTTATTTCGTTATTGTGTTGTGGTTTCTTATCATACGGTGAAAACGTTCGTTTTACGAGGTTGATTTTATACAGATAAGTCAAATATTCTTCCGATTGTTGTGTAATAAGCAAATGTTATAGGAGATCGTTTAGTAAAGGTTATAAATTATTCGTATACATCGTTTGTTATGTACGTAGAATTCGTTTATGCGATTCAAAGAAAACTGACTTATTAACTGGATTCCTGTTGGTAATGTTTATCATTATTTATCTAATACAATTTGCATATAAATTCAATTATTATAACTGCCATTACAAACGTATTTTAATAAAAAAACAATAATTATTTGATGTGTAACCGAATTACTTCCGTTTTTTATGCTAGTTAAAGTTTTTTTTGTTTAATTTTTTGTGTATTTCGCATACTTAATTTAAAAAAATCCCAAGACAAAATTGAAAAAATAAAAAAATGATCGAATATTCAATTTATTCAAGTAATAAAAATCGTCGCTAAACTTGAGACACATCAAAAGTTTAAATAAAAGTTATAAATTTCCAATAGAGACTATTTTTGCCTTTAGTTTGCAATATTATACGAAATAACGTACAAAACTACACCTGGCCCATGCTATCTTGATCGAAAATTTGATGAAACAATTCAGACATTGTTTGGAACATTTTGTTTTAACCAAAAAAAATTACTTATAGATTCTTGAGGTAACATACAAAGAGGAGAACGATTTTATTTGTATGAAAATAAAAATGCAATTGATGCACGAGTGTAGTAAACTAGTAACCCATAAAAAAGTGACTAGAACGGTAAAAAACATCGGTTAAAATTGGATAACTAAATCAAAGCACATTAAAATCAAACAATGAATTAAAAAAAATGGTAACAACAATAACAACAACAATAATAATAACAACAACAACGACAATACATCATCAGTTCATCACAAAAAAATAGACAGTATAAATGGAAGAAACATTATCAAGAAAATCAAGGATTTTTTATCGGAAATAATAATTTCATTCAATGAAAATTATGCAAAACTTCAAAGTCGAATTCTTTATTTGGAGAATGAGTAACACCGAGGACGTCGTTATGGACTATTTTCCACGAGTTATTTATTCGTCGCATTTTGATCATACCACAATAAGGAACTTCATACAATAATCTGCCAATTACATCACTTTTTCGGGCTTCGGAACCAATTAATAATCGTGAACATATGTCTAAAGAAGAACCATGGGCAACAAGAAGAACATCTCCACCACCTAAATAAAGATTGCAAATTAATGTAATTTGCCACGTTTTGGCTAATTAATTTCCAAACATTTACCACTTTGCGATACATCTTTTATGATTTTAGAAATTATATTATAACCGCGTTGGTAATATTGTTCACTTGTTTCGTTCAGCAAAGTTTTCATATCGTTGTATGAATACAAAGAGTGATAATTTTCATCGATAACATAACTTGCATTGACCAATTCTTCTTTAGTCATGAAAGACGGATAAATATCGGCGTATAAGCTGACCCATTCAAACAACCCAGGTTCAATTTTGATGGGTACTTCGTTAACTTTCCCCGATCCTGAAACAAAAATCCAGATATATTGAAGTTCACAACACAGTTTAATGTAAGTATGAACACAGAGTACACACAAATAAGTTTATTAAAAAACATAACCGCCAACGCAATAATTTACAAAATTTATACATCAACTTACCAAGAAAAACATTATGACAAGTTTGAATACATCTCAATGCAGGGGAACTGTACGCATAACGAATGTTTACGTTAGCTTGAGTAAAAGATTCTCCGATAAGTTTAGCTTGAAAAGCTCCAATATTTGTTAAAGGAGAATCAAATCTAAATGACTCCATCGAGCCTTCCCTCTTGGGTAAGTAAAATGGCATGTTGGAATCAGATCGGATGTATTCTCCTATAAAAGAATTTTAACATAAGTTAGTACGTCAATGTATCCGCTACCTTCAATACCAGAAACAAGGAAATACCATTTGGCGAAACGCACGTCGATGTCCAATTTTCGAATAAATTATCAACCCGTTCAGCATGGCGCATAACATAAATGTTGATCTTTTCCTATAAACAAAAAAAAAACGTAATTTGGATTTGGTGCAGCGTCACACTCTTGAAAAATGTTCGGAGACATTTTTTAATTCGTAAAACATATATGATGAAAATATAACTAATTAGATCAGGAAATGCACTTTACAAATTTTTTTTTCAAGGTGGAAAATCTAAATAAGTCAAAAACATAATCAATAATTTGTTTAAAAAATAAAATTTAAAACGCGAAAAAAATGTAGAAAAAGAAACGTTTATTAACAGGAAGTGTTATCTAGTATTTTCACGTTCATCATTGCATTTTTTATGGAGTTTGATTTTCCGTAAACAACATTCAAAATAAAGTCAAATACTAATAGTATTTTTAATTTGATCCTCAATCTTTCAACTTCAATTTCAAGGAATAATCGAATAAATGAATATCAAAAATCGTCAAACCGAAAATTCAGGTTGGGCTAATAAAATGAATTCAAAAGGAAGGATGAAAAACAAAATAAAAAAAATGTGTAATGCAGTAATTATCATGCAAAAACGTGAAAACTGGAAAGGCACTCACTTGGGCGTCTAACAAAGTAGCTTCGTTTGTTTTCAACATCGAGATACTAACTGAAACGGGCATCGAGATGAGTACTGGACCTGAAGAACAAATTAAATTTTTTCACTTCGTGTTTCTTGAGGAGAAAAATCAATCATTTATGTGTACGAGTAAACGAAAATTTAATCAATAAGGATATTAACTTGAAAATAAAATAAAAAAAATCATAATCACTTTTTCAAACCAAACATATGAACAAACATTTTCCTAACAATAAATCTGACAATTTTGAAACGAACATATTTGTGACAACGTTTGAATAATGACACATCTTACACCCAAACTTTCAACGCTATTTTCTATAAAAATATTACCAATGCTTTGTAATCGAGCCGCTATTTTAGAACACTGAAGTAAAAACATCTTCAAGATATTTGTTGGCAGTTTGAATGAAGTGAGATTTAATTAACTCGTAGAAAATTAATTGATACATTCTAAAAGATTAATTTTATTGCCTGACGTCTCATTTGAAATCTTAAATTTCAAACCTTTAATATTAACGGATTTAAAATCGATAAATTCAGTTTATGCGGTAAATTTACATCAAGGATTAATCAAGGATAAAGTTTAGTGGCAAATGACGTGAACATAATGTAGACAGATATTAGGCCAGCCAAGTAAAATGTTCAAAGTTTATTAGAAACAGAAAAGGAGGAAAGAAGTTATTTGAAGCGTGAAATAAGAATTTTCAAACAGAAGACAAGAGACAAGAACCTGTTCAAGCAAAAGGTTATCAATGAGACATTTCCTTCGTTTGTTATACATAAAAAAATTTCTAAAGAAGAAAATACTTACGCGCAGAGATTTGACGATATCAATTTAATCGATTTAAACGATTAATTTACTAAATTTAATCACCTTCTACAAGAAGAGATTCATTCTTCAATAATGAATAATCATTATCTTTTGAATCTCCATTTCTTCGATTCGATAAATAAATTGATAATGTAAAACAGGTGAATGTTGTTGAGGGGAAGTGCAGTAGCATGGATCCATTACTACATGGATATGCAACAACTTGCAATTTTGCATGTAAATTCGCGTTTTCGCCAGTTGTCTCGTACCGCGAAGTTGGTAGGCAACGGTGATTGCCTGATTGGTGCTTCGGCGTCGATGGAGTGAAATGCGCATGGAAAAGGTGTGTATTGCGCATGCGTTATGTCTGTTAAACTTCCCTGTCATACTTTTATTTTTGTTAAACATTAAACAGACCAACTTATGTATTAAACTCTACTTGGCACTTTTATATCTATGTCCATAACAGTGTTATCTACTAAAGAAAGATGAAGAATTTTGAATTTTGAGAACGATCAAACTTGTAGAATTTTGAATTAATTGCTTATTTACCATTTATTTACCCCGGCCTTTTGAATTAAAATATAAAATTTTAATTTCCAACTCCCAGCGGTTTGTCATTGAACTTACGAGGAGGTACTTCACATTAGTGCTCCAACAGATTTTTGCCATAATTATTTAACGAAAAGTTGAAGCATTTTATTGTATGAACGAATGAACATGGGTATCCAACTATCCATAACATAACATAACGTAAAGTAAAGTGTAATCTATATTTAATGTGCCATCGGAACTCTCGTTTCAACGTGCAACAGCTGGATGATAATTTTGATAATATCCACGTATGGTAAGTTAAGATGGTAAGTAAGAAATTATTTGAAAAATTTGAAGAAATTCTTATTTGTTATTTATTTATTTAAAAAAATATTCTCTATTCTAGAATATTTCATTTCTTGTGAAAGGTATAAAAAAAAAGATGATGCTTCGACGAATATTCTAAAGAATTGGTAAATCGCGAAACACAAAATGGGATTGCGGTTTGTTTTAGGTGAGTTGCGAAAATTTGAAATGTTCTTATGTTTCTTGAAATAGTATTTTATAATTGCTTGAAAATATTTCAGATAAACTTGCGATAATTTTTCTACTCCAAAATGTCTTTTACATCCAAGTACATTCATGGAATAATGATGAGTTGGAAGTTTTCGATGCTGTCGATGACATAAAACAAAACTTTTATACATTATTAAACGTTTCTCAGGTATAGTTTCTCTGTTACCGCCTCTAAATTGAAAATTTGAAAAATTACCATATGGCTTAATTTGATTTCTTCCCAGAATGCTGATTTGAATTCTATCAAAAAGTCGTTTCGGAAGCTTTCCTTGGCCTTACATCCAGATAAGAATCCTTCTCCTTCAGCCGAACAAGATTTCCGACATATAGTTCTAGCATATGAAATTCTGAAAAGTTCCGAAAAACGGCAATATTATGATAAATTCTTGGAACATGGAATGCCTGATTGGAGGCAAGCTGTATACTATTATCGAAGAGTACGAAAAATGGGATTGCAAGAAATGTTTTTCATTTTGACCGTTATTATCAGCATTGGGCAGTATTTGGTCGCATGGGCATCGTACGTGGAACAAAAATATACTTTGGTAAATTTTCGTTATTTTAATCAGTTATTTAGTTTAATTTTTTCTAACTAGCCAAATTTAAGGAGAACATTAAATTTTACTTTGGTTTTTTTGTAGAAAGAATTACTGAAATCAAAAGACAAAAAAGCAAAAAAAATGAGAAAGGGTAAATCTGATACTACTTTTTCCGACGAATACATTGAATGTAATGTGAAAAAACCCAGGTTTGATGAATGCTCACAACTATAGAAACGAAATGCCAATAGGTGAATCTTAATGAGTTTTTTTGTTTTAGTTTGCTTAACACGTTGCCTTTCCAAATATGCTATATTGTTAAAGCGCTAGTCATTTTTCTTTTTAAATTGACTTTTTCAACAATTAAGGATTGGAATAAAGAATCAAATGTCAAAATTATCAAAGAGCAAACTCGCCAAAGGTATGCTACTGGTTATGGTTTCCCTTTCAAAGTTTATGTGATATTCATCTAATATGTTATAGAGCGGAAGTTCATCACAGACCCAACAATGAAAAATCTAGACGCGTTAATTACGTTCCTGAAGTGGTTGATTACGAACCAGAAATAGTTTCAACTACTAATAAAAAGACGGACGAAGAAATTGTTAGCGTACCTCCAGTCATTAGTGGCGGTCTGTGGACAGACGATGATATCCTAGAATTGATTAAATTGGTAAAGAAATATCCAGCAGGAGAATCGGAAAGATGGATGAAAATTGCAGATGCTATGAATAGAACTGTAGCTGAAGTTACTCATATGTCTAATAAAATTAAATCTAACGATTTTCGTTTACCAACCGAAAACGAGAATGAAAATATAGAACCTGAATCCAAAAAAGTGAAAACCAAAGGAGGTAAATTAGGAATAGGAAATGCAGAAGGTGACGAAGAGAACGTTCAAAGTTCAAATTGGACACAAACTCAGCAAAAAGCTTTTGAAGCTGCTTTAAATAAATACTCTAAGAAATCAATAGATGATCGTTGGGAGAAAATTGCCAATTGTGTTCCCGGCAAAACTAAAGTAAGTCTGGACGCTGCATATGAAGGTCTAACATTCCCATATACTAATATTTTTTTTACGTGCGCAGGAAGATTGTATTTTTCGTTATAAAAAAATCGCTGCCATGGTAAAGCAACGAAAAGTCGATGAAGTTCAGGAAAGCAGCTAGTAATTTCATCAAAAAATCGTGATTATTTTATATTTGAAATGAATTTTATATTGGTAACATTGTAACGTTATCTTATCATCGTTGTAGAGATTGAACTTTGCTTCAGAAATAATCACTTATATACATAAATACGTGGAGATTAATTTTTCATATTCACGGTTTATTTAAAAAAAGCAAAAAATAGTTCTGAATCCTTACGCAGAGTTGATTTGTTTATTTAAACGTGATTTTGATTTGTTATTTCATTTTCATCAGTGGTGAAATCTTACGACTGTTGAATCACGTGAGTTACATTCTCCTTTGTTGTAATTTCCGGTTAAAATTTAGTAAAAATCGCATAGAAGAAACTTTGTTCATGGTTGAAAAAATTTCGGACGCCAAATATCAAAATTTTTAACTTTATGAATGAACTGATGGTTACCATTTTTTTAATTTCAATTAAGATCATTATTTGAAGTATTATTAAGGTTGGAATTATATTACTGCAATGTTTCTTTTTTAATCCTCAATTATGTGTTACCTATCTTGAATTCGATGTAAATTGTGGTTTTGTTGAATTTTCTATAATTTCGTTATCTTTTTTCTTGAGTTTTTTATTGTAATATTAATTCATCACTCTAATCAACTTCAACTTCATTAGAGAGAGTAATGCAATAAGTCGAAAAGAAGAATTCATTTTGCATTGTCTTCAATTATGCAATGAGTTGTTTGACTTTTATCAACTTTTTTCATCATCGGTAACCGTGTTTTATTATGCTCACTCATTGATTTGTTATGATTACTTTTTCGTTTCATATATTTTTCAACTGTATAATGATGGTAGTGTATTTGTACTAGTTGTCAATTAGGCATTTAACAACTAATCTAGCTAAAATAACTAATTCCCGATTTCATTTGTGAAAAAAAGTAAACGAAATTACTGCACAAAAAATCGGACGTTTTTTTTTCAAGTGACGGCTAATCGCGCTTTATGAATTTTGGCGTGATTAATAACATACACGTCAATTTTTCGTGAATTTAACATGGATCTTAAACAAAACATGAAAATTTTCAAAAGTTGTTTTTGAAAAAAAAAAGTAGGCTAACAACTTTGTATCACGTGAATAATTTTTTTAAATTAGCGTTCAAATTTGATCCGACTGGATATTCTTTGAAGAAAGACTTCTTAGAGGTTCATCTGCACTGGTGAATTTCATTCAACTTTTCTACTTTTAGAAACCTTATCTCTTCTGTATTGTAGGTAGTGAATTCATAAATCCCACCAAGTGAGTAAAAATTATAAAAATATCATACATGATACAACGTGCACGTATTAAAGTGAACTAAGAATGGCTAAGCTTATCCTACGGAAAGTTTGTACAAACGTTAGTAAACTCTTGTCCATACACCACTGGACCTCACTAATTAATTTCGCTTATACCTAAAAGAATCCACAGGTGCAATACCACGTTTTTGAAAATTTCACTGTTTTCTTTGTTTTTTGTTTTAAAAAATGAGCAATAAAATAGCACCCGTAATAATAAAACGGAAAAATGTGAATGTCCATCAACAAATCGAAATCAAATAAAATTGAAGTGCAAAAAAAGTAGATAGAACTTCACGCACAGTACTCCTGGTTTTAAACCCAACTACTTGACTTCCACCGTCAAATCATTTCTCTATTTGGATTACGATGTATACTTCATAATTAGGTATTTGGTAATCACTTGAAAACAGTTTCCTTTACTTTTATCAATTCCACATAACGTTCATGATATTCATTTCAATAAAATTAAAGAAATAAGTTCATACCTAAGCAGACGAGCTTTCCGGTCGACTCATTTAATATTTAACCTCTTCTTCATTGTTTGTATCGGTGTTATATTTCTAAACTGTACAATGTAGGAAGAGGTACCGTACATTTATAGTTTTGTCCATTCAATATGTTAATTTATGAATCTGTAATGGAAATATTGTGACAATGCACGTAGCGAGAAAACGAATTGGTTAAGTGAGAATAAATCATCGGTTACCCAGCTATTTTGGTATTATTATCAATTTATTACTGATTTTTTCATTTGTTATTTTACTTGGCGTAACTTTTTGTGAAGTTGTTTCTGAATTTTTGATGGTTAAAAGGCGCTGTAGAATAGGTAAAACTCTTTGATATACGTAAGTGATGAAATAAATATGTTTATGCAACCCATATAATCAACATAATACTTTCTTTGCGCCTAGCGGTGCCTACTTACCTTACTTATAACCTAGTACCTAACTACCTACCTAAAAAATTGATTTTCGTTTTCATCAAGTTTATCTACTTTCTCAACATAAGTAATTCTTTCACGAAATTACATTAAGGTTTTGGTTAGAGATAGACCTAAATGATGGTTGATTTCATATCAAATTAAGATAAATATTCGAATGAGAAATTAGATATGTGAGTAAGTTTCACTGATGAGATAATGAAGTGATCGTATGAAAAAAAATTTATCGAGTATTTCCTTTTAAATCAAACAAAGAGTATAAAATGGAATGCGAGATGACAATAAAAGTGGAAGTTATATAATTTATGGAAAACTCAAAGGTTTTATGAAAGTTGATTACTTGCAAAATATCCTCTCAGTGTCAGAAATCAATTTACAATAGGTGAAATTTTACATACATAAGTGTACCTATTACCCATTTCATGAAATTTAGGAGATTTCACCAACGTATAATACACAGCTAATTACTTTTTTAGTTCGTTGAAAATTATCATTAATGATTATCGATAATTAATTCGGTGGTCGGATACAAGACTCCCATCATTTATAGAATGTGTATCACTTCATTTTTGTATCCATTTACTCGTTTTAAATCGCATTCCTTGACCCATAAATGTTACCGGAGGTTCTAAAATTTTAATTTCGTCTATCATTTTTATCGGTACATTATACGATGAGGATTATAACGTCTTAAAATGTTGGATAAGTAATTTCATTTTCATTTTCAGTTCTTAATTCGTTTCATGATTACGTGAGTAAATTCGTTGCATTTCACGAATTGAATTCGAAAGTAATTTATTAGTGGTGTTGATTTGAAAAAAAAATGTTGAGCAGTATTTTCGAGTAATTTTATGGTTAAAATTGTTATCTTGTGGATACTTCGCCTACTTCCTTGGTTGACATGAATTTTCTGACTAATTTCATTAATTAGAGTAGGTTCTTCGATGTAAGTAGGTATAGTTACCGACTTGAGGTTTTATACTGATTTAAAATATTTTGTGGAGTAGTTCAGTAAGTAAATTATATATGAAACAATTATTGTCCGTAATATTGAGCAATTTTTCAATTTTTTATAGCCTTCAATAAAGTACGGATGAATTTCTCTATTGCCTATACTAATTGGAGATTGTGTAATTGTGTAATTTGTATAATTAATAATTTCTAGAAAACGGAAATTAATAAAGTATACCTACTTTACTCGAAAAACTGACATCGCTTCTTAAATGAATTCTTAAATTGTAATTTTTCAAACTCGACATTATCTACGTGATCATTGCTCTAAACCCTGACCTTGTTATAGATTAACATTTATACATTATTGGTTTACATACGTGCACAGATCGTGACGAAGCAGATTTTCGGATCATTCTGTAGGTACTTAAATTATCAAATTTCGATAAGTGATGAATAATGATATTGTGATAAATATTTCATCACTTCAACTAATTCATTTAAAGTTTATCTCTTTATTTCATCGGAAGTCTACAATGGCTTCTGTTGATAACAAATGTACATATTGTAGTTTGTAGGTATAGAATAATTAGAATATAGTATTTATTAACGTTAGTCAGTTAACTTTCATTTCAACAGTAATACAGTTTCCGTTTTTATAGACTTCTTATTTGAACGTGGGAAGTGTAATTTCTTAATTTTAAATGGACGTTTTTCAACTTTTCTCCGTTACTATGATTTGCAGGTGATGTGGTTTCCATCCTAACGTTACAAGAAAATCAAAAAGCAGTGATGTATACGCCTTACCTAGCGGTATTCGGCGATTTTTAGTATACCTAATACTGTCAGGTAAAGGCGTCTTCAAGCTGCACTTTAACAGCGAATGAAACTGCAGTTGCACATATTTCGAGATGAGGTAACAATTTATAAAGTAACGAGGCAAATTATTCGCATAATCTGTCTCAATAACCGTTCACTAAATATTTCGAAGAATTGTGTTACCTACATCGATAATGACCTGTTTATAACACTCAAGTCATGTATAATTTTGTTGAAAGCAAATAGTTTTTTTTTCCTACGCTATAAACAAGTTTTGCCCAAGCAAAATTCAAAATTTGTACCAAGATGTATAAAAATTTGTTTTCTGAAATGAAAATGCAACGCAAAAAGAAAATAAATTATTGGAACAGTAATGTTACAAAAGTAAAAACTTACCGTAAAAAACATAAGTGTAATGGTAACAAACATTTGAAAAATGCATACATTTAATTTTCGTTAAATTATATTAAAAACGATGAAACAAACAAAAATAACAACTAAACAAGAATACCTATTCCAAATATTCGAAAAACTATCAAAATAAGCAAAAGGGATTTTTCTAAAAAAAAAAACTTGTAATATAAAAAATTAATAGTAGATGTATTTTCGAGAAAAAAAAATGATATTTTGTAACAAATTTTAATTCAAAATTATTATGTAGGAACTATTATTCCGAAACAGGAGTTTTTCGTAAACATCGTAAAAATAGATATTTTAGAAATTAATGCACTAATCATTTATACCTTGCAATGCATAGGAATTCGTTCACATAGACGTACTAAATAGGTATAGGTATGTATTAGTAAGGGAATAAAATTTGCATCATTTCACTTTTTTTACATGTATAGGTAACTAACTAACTAACTAACTAACTAACTAGATGTAGGTAGTTAGGTACAACAAATGTGTTTAAAACCCGCCTCCGACTGAGATAAATAGAACTTTTAGTGAGAAATAATGACTTGTTCTTTGGTCGTAAAATCAAAGAATCATTTTTGAGATTTACGGTTACCAAATTCAGGGAAGTGTTGGATTTGAAAACTGGAAGAACCATACACTGAAACAGGTTCCATATTATTTTCGCTGGAAGGCTGAAAAGAAAAATTAATCTCGTAATTTCATCTACTCAGAAATAAGTTGATTAAACTTGAAATTCCAAAAACATTCGGTATAAAAGGAAATATGAATAAATCACTAACGTACATACCTGTGGCAAATAACTATAATTCATCTCATCAACATTGATTTTATTGTTACTGAAGTTCGAATCTTTCTTCTCATTACCTATCGTGTTTACTGCATTCTGATTGCAATGCTATAACAAAAACAAAGGCACTTGAATAGAACAAAAGTTGCTAAATAGATATATATAAAAGTTTAAAAAAAATATAAAGATTCAATTTACCTTGTCATTAATTTCTGGAAAAATTGCGCTAAGGTTAAAGTTCGTCAAACTGGTTGCAGTATGTTGTGCGTTACTATTGTTATTATTATTATTATTATTATTATTCACAATAGCATTATTTCGACTAGATTTCATGTCGTAGTTCGGTGCTGCACAACTGGATTCAGAACACTGTTGAATCGACTGACTAAAGGAATACGATGCATTGAAGCTACAACTATTTTTTGAATTATTACTCAAAGCAGTTGAGTTATACTGATAATACTTGGAATTTTGCACGTTGGAATTACTAGCGGAATTTTTCTGTACAGTGAATTTGTTTGTAGAAAATGGCTGTTTGCATTTGTCAGTGGATTTATTTTGATTACTGAAATCACCAGGAACTAAAGAATTGTAGTGAGAAGGAAAGCTTTCTTTGTACCAATCAGTATCTTGTTTGTTGTAGAGATCTTTTTGACTTTTCTTCTGTAATCCGGCATGTTGAATTTGACTAGAGTAATTGTTATAACATTGATTGGAAAAACCGTAATTGTTAAAGCTTTGGAAGTTATTCGGATAAACGTAGTTAGTATTCGTGTAATACCCTACGTTTGTCAGTGACGAATCGGCCTCTGGTTCAATTCTTTTCCTGGCGTATTCGTTACCAGAACAATTCGCGTAATTGGTGCCGTCGTAGGAAAAGTAATTTTGCGAAGAACATGAATTTTGATGATTACTCGTGCTAATTAAAGATTCGGCGCTATAATTGCTGTTTTTATTTGATAACGGATTTACACCTTTGTTCGTCATGCTATCACAGCTTGTATTACTTTGGACACCGTAATCATAAGGTTTTTGATGTGACGAATTTATGACAGATCGGCTTTCCTTTTTGTTCTCTTTAGCCAAACACCGATTTACGTTATATTTAAGCTCTTTATTTTTATATTTCATGCTAACACTTTGATTACTTTTTATTATATTTTCGTTATTCGTGTCCGCTTTAGAAGTGTTGGCCATACACGAAGTATTGATTGTAACATTATTGATGTATGACTTTTTAGAATATTCAGAGTTTTCGGTGGTTTCAAGAACATTACCATAGTTCTCCTTATTTCTTAGAAAATTGCATTTCTCTCGATTAAGATCACTCTCGAAATGACAATTTTGATCGATACTAGTAGCATTTACTTTTGTATTTGTTTTAACCGTATTCTTAGCAGAATATTTATTATCCGGTATGCGATCTTTGTCGTCAACCAGTTGTGTAACAGACAAAAACGAACTCTGAGGATTACTTTTAGTGTATTCGCTGCTAATAGCAATGCGGTCATTTTTACAGAAATTTTTATTACACGCATCTCGTTTTACGGATTTGTCTGTTTCGGATGAACACTTTTTTGGTAGTAAATCGAAATTATTGAAAATTTTATCAACAGGACCGTTAGGATTGGAATTACCAAGCGCTAGATCTCCTACTAATGTAGGTAAAGTTGATGGTATCATCATATTATGAGTATCCAGATGCGATAGAGCTGGCAAATTACTTTTGGAAGGAGACCACGAATAGCTCGTCGGATTCGATGATGCGTAGGTAACTTTGCAGCTATTTAAATTCTGATTATCGGAATAATTTTGGTTATCTAGAAAGTATTCCGCAGACGAATATGATGCGTTGCCGAAAGCTACACTATTTTGTACATTTGGTATACTAGGGCTATTTAAAAATGAATTTGTACTCATTGGATCATCCTTTTGAAGTAAGAAATTATCAGTCAGCGCGTGCGACTGAGAAGTATCGGACGAGTTTTTGAGATCCGGAGACGTCATCCAATTCACTAATCGAGTGTTGTTTTGTTTCTGTGTTTTTTTCGTCTTGTCAACTTTTGGTCGTTCTGGTTGAGATGCATTTAGATCGTTCACCGATAATCCAAATGTTGAAATATTGCAAGAAAAATCGTTCTGTTTACTTTTAAACGAATGAGTTGAAGTGCATTTATCTCTTTTGGGTTTATCTTTCAACAAATCGATGTCTTGGTTGTAAATGGAAGGTATTGTAACCCACGAATTGTACTCTGTTAATGATTCATTGGTTACAGATTTTGTTACCGGAAACGCTTGCGATCCTAGGCTATAATACGATGCTGTAACTGACGGAATATCGTTGTATTTGGTGAATATGCTGTATGAAGGGAAACTGGAAGTGGTACAAGATGGAGTGTAAAACGGCATACTTTGTGATACAGGTAAAATATCTTTATTAACACACGTATTCTTTGGAACGAATGCGACCTCGTTGAAGTTATACCCTTCAGGACGGCAAGCAGGTGTGTATTGCTTATTGATTTCATTCTCTTTACCACCATCTTTAATTTTTTCTTTTGAGGAATTCATTGTATGTTCGGTATTACTTAAGTCATTAACTATCATGTTAGACACTGCATTAGTACAGAACCCAGAAGAATAAGATTCATCAGCCTTACTACACGGAAAATTTGATTTCTCGTGCACTGCTTTATGAGTTTCACGACTTGAAAATTTGCTTGACGTAAATAATAACGTTGGAGGTGATTCCAAATTCCCTATTTGCAGTATAGTAGTTGATGTGGTAGCTGTAGTATTCCCATTGTCATCTTCGTGTTCATTTTCAGGTAGCAAATCTGCATTTTTACAACTAGAAACCAATGGAAAAGTTAACAAGAAGGCGGCAGTTGGTGAAATAGAATCGGTATTTTGACCACTCGCTGGTACTTGTAACGAAGTGAATAAATCATTTGAAAATTCGTCGAAAGATGTAACGTTGTCGTAGTGTTTCTTTTCATCCATCAATGATAAGCTTAATTCCTTGGAGATCGATTTATTTTCAGGTTCATTGCAATGTATGCTCAACGGTACGATCTCTTTATCAGTAGGCTTTCTCTTTGACAGCATATTTTCTGCGACAGAAGAAGTCTTTCCTACATTTTTTATAAGAGAATTCTCAAAATTATTCTCCACAGCAACTGGTTCAGGATAATTTTTAGTACAAGTATGATTATACGTAGATGGTGAGTTATCAGGTGCAAATTTCATTAAAAGCGACTCATTTGATATTCCGCAAGAAGTTGGTAGATGATGATAAATGGAATTTATATTTTTCATTTGATTTACTGGTTCGTTCATACAAACGGAGTCTCTCTTTTCGTCGTTATCTTTCATCGACTCTGTTTCTTTCACTCTGTCAGATTCTAATCCACCGCAGTTCATGTTCGCATCAGGATAGTTACTATTGCAAATATTTAAATCATCGCTGAAATTTTCTTTCCTTTTGAAATTCAAATCAATAACATTTTGGTTTCGCGCAGATTTTTCTATTTTATCACAAGTGTTTTCTGAAGCATTCAAATATTGCGAAGAATCGACGGAATGAACGTTTTCATTTCCGTTTTCTATACTTCTAGTTGAAGTACTTTCAAAAAAGTCGATAAATTGTACATTTTTTGTGTTGAATTCGTTTGAATTTTGAGTTTCAGTTGCACCGAACATATTTTCAGAACAAGAATAATTTTTATTAATTTCGCTGTTTTCATTGAAAGTGGTTTCATTCATGGAATAACAATTTTCCATGTTAAATGAATTACTCTCATTGGAATTAGCCGCAAAATCTTTATCACTAGGCAACGTATTCGTATCAATGACGGTTGATGACTCCAAAGGCATTACGTTTTGTTTTTGATTTTCTGATGAATTTTTTTTTTTTTCTGGAGGTTTGCGTTTAGGAAATTTCACCAAAATTCCTTTTGATTTTTTACTCTTTTTTAATTTTTTATGAAATGAGTTGAGATTTTCACCGGAAGACTTGTCTCCTTCAGAATTAGATTTGTACAGACAAACCGCCGGGATAGGTTTTTTATTTATAAATGTAGTCTTTGTTGACATTACAGACTGTTTCGGTACGATCAGTTTTTGAGATCTTTGCTGCGTTATAGAAACTTGTTGAACTGAGCACACAGGGATAAAGTTACTGTTTTGCATAAGAATTAAAGTTGGAACAGTTATCTGCTTATTCACCAACACGGTTGGAGAGTTATTAATGGAATTGATAACGGCATTTTGTAATCCATCGACGGCTAAAATATTGGCATTTGGTAAAATCAAAGGACTAGAATCTAACCGTAGAACACTTGGTGTTTGAAAGTTCGTTACAGATGTATTATGAGTTTTTGATGATTCAACCGCTAATTTGGATGGCTGATTAATGGAAGTATTATTAACAGAGGAAGTACATACAACAGTATTACTACTAGTGGCATTTGTACTCATTGGAATCACGCTGTTTTTATCACAGTTTGATGTTCCGGTAGGATCGGATACTTCTGAATCGTAATTCGTGCAGTCCATTTTAGCTATGAAAAAAAAAAAGAAATGAAGAATTGTACTTAGTGAATGAAATAAATAATACATTACGCTTACTCTTCTTTGCATTTTCATTTTCACTATCGTCTGCTGTCGTTCGTTTGAATTTCATGAATGCTTCTTTGAATGATACAAAATCATCAAGAGGTAGAGACGTTGGAAAATCCGCGTCTGATGTATGGAGAAGTGCTATTAGTTCTTTAATGATTTGAAGTAAACCGGTTACACGTTTTTGTAGATCATTAATTTGATTCTCTGAAAATATATCACACCAGTAAAACATGAATACTTCGCTAAATTAGGTAGATAGAAACAACATACTCTCTTTTTCAGATTCGTCTTCTAATTTTTTATTTTTTATTTTTACATCTTGTAGAAACTGAATAGTCCTTCCAATTATTTCAGCTTTAGTAGCTTTGATAACCGATGAGCCGAAGTCTGGTAGCAATTTATTTAGTTCAAGAAACTGATTGTTAAATCTATCTCTACGATTTTTTTCGTATTTTCGATTTTTTCTGAAATGTAATAGTTTTAGTAAAATTGAAAATGAAATGAAGAAATAGGTAACTCACTCGGGTCCTTTTTTTCCTCCCATAATTTCTGAATATTGAAATTATTATGTATAATAATTTTGGATTAAATTAACATTTTTTCGATTCAAATAAACTTCATAGCGAAAAAAGTTCAATCTTTTACAAGTTATCACAAAAAAATTATTTTCAGATTCGTCGAACAAATTTTCTAAGAACCAGAAAACACACAAAGGAATTTTCAAAATTACTTGTTTCAAGTGTGATCAAGTTAGAGAAATTTCAAAGTTTCAACTTTCGAATGTAGATTTTAAAGCTTTTTTATCAGTAATCAATCCAATATCAATAATTTTGAGATTGTGTTTGTAAAGGCAAAGTGGAAGGAAAACACTTCATTTCAGGTAGTATCAAACACATAAATTAACCAATCCCTTTTTTCTTAATGATAAAATTATCCAATCAGAAACGTCGAAATCAAAAATGTGTTGTAATTGGATTACAGTGTTTGTTTACTTTTTTTAAAGCGAGAAAATTTATCTATTTTACTTTCAATTTTATTTCTCTTGGTTTTTCTTATTTTCTTTCAAAATCCGCGGAAACTTTCGTCTTACTGAAACGCTAAATTTTTCAAATTTCATCGCTCAAGTTACTTTGTTTTGCAAAATTCCTCAATTTCCAGATAACTTGTAGGATTATTTGATCCATAATCGCGAAATTTCATTTCATCAGTAGTATAAGACAAGGCGACATTTTCACCCCTTATGTTTAATGATTTTAACGAAAATCTCGATTAATAAATTTTTACATATCGTGATGAAAATTAAGAATGTTACGTGATTTTCAACTTCAATTGTGAGTGTTCAATAAAACTGTAAAGCGCTCCTTTATTTTGTATGTAAATTTATGCATACACACCAATACTTATCAGAAATGACTCCTTGAAATTTGAAGATGTCATCGCTTTTGCAGAAATAATTTTCTTTTGAATGGCAACAACTAACGAAAGTGAGTTTTTACGCATCTTACTGTTAATTTCAATGATGACTATGATCATGTTTACTTATCGGTTTCTCTGTGTAGGTTTTGAAGTAATATCCTCTCTAATGTAATTCCATGTTTCAAGTATCATCACTTTAGCAACCCAGTCATGGACAATAATTACACAGAGTTCGTAATTTTTTACTTGAATTTTAATTTTCACGACCGTACACAATTTCTAACCTTTTTTTTTTCACAGTTTACGGTTCAATAACGATCAGCTGATGAAATTGGTATCTTCAGCTGAAATTTTACTGCAACATCTGTACGATTTAGTATCTTCTGAAAATAAGGTGTTCATCGATCAGTGGTTTTGCTATAAGCAAGAATATGACGAAACATGCTCAAATAATTCTCAAATTGATGTAAATGAAAACATTCCCGAGTGTTCCATATTATCAAGAATAGGTTATTTACAAACTTCGTTTGTGTGATCCATCAAAGTGGCGCAAAAGTTAACGAAATTTTTATTTTCAGATGAAGTGTCAGAAAATGAAAAATTTTCCTCGTCCCTTTCTTCAAATACGCATACGTCTGAGTCATGTTTTTCTGCAGAAAACAGCGATAACAATAAGAATTATCTAATCGATGACATGAAAAGGGAAACGAAAAGTTCTGAAAATCAGTTACAGTCTGAAGTTAATGTTCATTTGTCGCAAATCGATTCAGATTTACTTGAATATATGACGGAGTATAAATTATTTACTGATGGATTTGTTTCCGATTGGTTTAAAACTTTGAAGTTTAGCGCGGTTGAAATCCGTGAATACCTGTCTTGGCTGGAAAACAGAGGTTCGCTGAAATATTACAATGAATTACTGTAGTATAATGTTTCGATTATTCGAAAATTTTTTGTTTTTTCAGAATACAAACGATTGTGGACCAATATTTACAACAATGTGCGAAAAAAAAATGATCTTGAAGACGGCAATATGAATTGTGAAAATTTCAAGAATGTAAGTGGAATTTTTATTGTATTGAATGAAACGTCATGTTGCTTTATTCGTGTTTACTTTTTTCTCACTAACAGAACATTAACGACTTCAAAGAAATTCCTATTGAAACTAGTCAAACCATGAAGAAGTCTTTTCAACCTAAACATCATGCGAGGCGTAATTTGCTCGTACAATACAATAATGAAAATCGTCCTGAAACAATTGATCAACAAATTTGCCGTTTATATAACGTTCGGCAAGTTTTATTACGTACTCGTGAGAATATCAACACAAAACTAAAAAAGGTAAAAATGAACGATCAATTTTCAACAATTAAAGAAAATATTAAAAAAATTTTCGAATTTGCAGGATGAAATGGACGGTAGTTCGGAGTTCAAACGTAGTGTAAAAGTGGACGTGGCATTTGAAATTATTGATACAGCTATCGAAATGAAAGAAAGAGTGAAATTGGGGTATAATATTGAAGATAAAAGCACGTTCAATGATGAAGTGAGTATCGCTTAGCTTTAACGAAAGTTCAATTATGTGATACTGAATTTTCAAGTTCTGCTATCAGATTGATTCAATGATTGCCGATAGTTTACATATCTTAACCTTAAACGAAATACAACATTTAATGATGACTTTCCTGCAAAACTTCATTGAGATTAGGAAATGTAGTTGTGAAGGCGACAAACAAATTTTGAAGTTGGATGTACGTATGAATGGGGAAAATAATGGAAATAAGCAACATGCTTTTTTTCACGTTCTCACGTTAAACGTCTTTTTTTCCAGAGCGAAATTTCTAATCAAAAGTTTCTCATTTGGAGATTGTACATGATCATCAACGAAAATAAACGTTCATACGAAAATCAGTGTTTAACTTTACACAAAGAATTCGAACAGAAGTTACAGCTGTTAAATAAAACAACTACGGATGAAAGTAACGACTCCGCGATGGAATCAATAGCTAAAATTCAAGGAAGAAAATTATTGTCCATTATTGAGAAAAATGATGTTCCGGAATCGTCGCATTCTGATATTCGAGGTACATCAGGTTCTATTATTTTCATGTTCGATGAGTGTTGTGTTCTACAACGTTTTATGTTTGCAGATATGAAAGATGATCAAAATGTAATATCAGAAGTGCACAATATTCCTGTAAAAAGTTTGAAAACGTTGAAAACTGTCGTTGGTACACCTTCTGGCACAAAAGTTACTAGAAGCAAGAAGAAACTTATTATACAAACTCAAAAACATTGACCAATTTTTTTGTCATTCGTAGACTGCTTTTCTATATCAGTGTTCTTTTATTCGCAATTGACAGTATTATTTTATGAAGCTAATTTATGCTGAAAATGACTTATTTATTATTAATTTATCATATTCATTCGTGCACTTGTCATTCTAGTTCTACCTAGGTATATTTTTAATGTTCTTACCACTCATTTTCGTTTTTTTTGTACTCACGCTAGGTACATTTGTTCGACGTGTCAATCCATTTTCTTATGATCAACTTTACCATGTTCAACAAGTTGTTCTTCCATAGTTTTATTTGGATTTTTCGTTTTTCCTTTTCCTTTCTTACATAGATTAAGTAGTTACCATTTACTTTTAAAAATGGTTGCTTTGATGTTTTTTATAGTTGATTTTCTTAGATGTGTTAAGTCGTAATCGCTGAAATATATTTAATCAACGAGCGACTTCGATATAATCGAAATATTTTAGATACTCAATTATTTATTATAAAACTCACTTTTGCTTTTTAGTTCAGCATTTTCTCAAGTTTTTCGTATTTGTTGTTCTTTATCTTATTGTAATAAAAAAAATTACAAGGATTCTTCTCAATATGTATCTATTTCCAACGAAGTATTTAAATTTCTTTGATAGAAATTTCCGGCGTTACAGATATTCAAATATGAAATGAAAAAAAACGTATTTTTTTACAAAATCGTACAAGTTTTACATACGCGATGCTTGTAGTCAAAAACTCATTAACAAAATTTACAAATTATTTGATTAACAGTAACTCATACAAGAGATAATCGTTTATGAACAGTGGTAGAAAAAAAAAACGAAATAACAAAGTATGTACAGAATTCAACAACATCATGGATCTTTGTATTTACAATTCTGAGTCTATCGAAGCATTTAACGAGATGAAACCACTGCTGTAGCATTCCTATAGAAAACACATCAAAAAATCATCTTTCCTTCAAGTTTGGAGTAGAACAGTTCGACAAATAACAAGCATAATGTACAATTTACCTTAGAATCAGAGAAGGAAACCTAAAGTTCATCATGCATTTCTTTCGGATTGAAATCGCTTTTATGAATGAATACACCTTCCATTGGTTTCCAAGCGGTGCCGTAAGCGTCTTGTCTACCGACACCGACTATTTCATGCTGACCGCTGATTGGTCTACCGTATGTTTGCTGGGTTGCAGCTAAAAACCTGTATTAAATTTCAAATGTCATCAAACCTCTTCGTTTAATATTACGTGTATATATCAAAAGTTTAGCTTACATTTTTGTATCAACATGTTGGAATTTCACTTGAATACTTCTATTCCAATAATCATCATCACACATGACTTTCCAATGATCACCAGTATCTCCGTCGCCTAAAAAATTAATCAAAATCACTTATTTTTTCGAAGTAATTGCTAAAAAAACAACTCATTTACCATTATTTCCATAGCACGATATTTCTTGATATCCTGACAGAGGCGAACTGAAGAAATGTGAATGTAGATTTTTACTAGTTGTTAGATGTTCTAATCGTATTAAATCACCACATTTAATTGATTCCCTGAAAATAAATTGACACAACAATGAAGTCGAACGGAAATAAGTAAAACTTCAAGAGATACATGTAAAAAAAGATTACATACCCTCGAACACAGGTTTGACCAGTCACCGCTTTAATGGCCCAATGTGAATTAATATCCTCAGGAATGGTTGTACCTGTCACAGACTGTTGTCCGCTTCCTGATCCATATTTAACGTCATGCGAATGCAGTCGCACCTTGTAGTCTATATTGTACAGCTTCAAAACTGAACCGCAAGTGACATGATCTGGGCTTCTAGCTGTGTAACAGAAACGTTCGATCAAATATGATACATTGAGTAAAGAAACACAATAACACAATACTCGAGTAAAGAAGAAACTCAGCATTGTGACGCTTTTTTAAATTAAACTTTACCATAAATTGAAGGAACTCGCTGTAGAAAAGTGATCAAGAATCCGATGTGAAGTAGTAGCCAATTATTTACAAACATTGTGGTGACTAAAACTTGAGCAGTAACTTTGATGCGAACTATACATTACGTGAAACAAGTATTCGAGTTCTTCATAGGTAATAAATTAAAATTAATTACAAATTTTTGTTAGTTTAGATGAAAATTAAACACAAAATACTCTTACATTTCCAGCGTAATCAGTAAAATATCAACCGGTAAAAACCAATGAAAACCAACCACGGATTATTGCTATGCGCAACAACAACGACAATGGTGACGAGTTTAAAATTCCCTATTGAAGTATTCCACGAGATGATCCATGATAATTTTCAATTCCATTTACCACTTTTTTTTCAAAAATGAAATCTTTGTTACGTACAATCAATCAATTACTTAATAATACGATACTTATACAAAGTATCGAATTCTTCAAGGGCCAAATGGAATGTTGAACGGTTGAATCAAAAAATTATAAATGGAAATTTTGCCAATAAATTTTTGGGTAACACTTATTTCTATCCAGAATACCTACATTTTTTTATCATAATCCTACATTTTTCAATTTTTGTTGAAAAAAAATATTAGGAAATTTTTTCTTTGTAGATGATAACAACTGCTTTGATTCAAATCTAACATTTCACTGATTACAAATTTGAAAATTCAACTTCTTAGGTGTATTGAATGATTTAAACAAAAATAATGGCAAGTTTTATGAGATTCTGACGGATTAAAATCCATTTATAGTCGATAATTTATTACGAAAATATAGTGGAAACGCTGCATAGCAGAAAAATTGATATAATCCATTGTATGATTTGGAAAAAGTTCCTTGCTAATGAGTAACTTGTCACTATCTACTTATTGAATAATTCAAATGGAAGTTAAAGAAAAAGTCGAACATCCTTTGTCGTTGAAGGGTAAGAACAAGTTATGAAATTATTTTAAAAATGTTCCACTAAAATCTTTCGAAATATTCTATAATTCCACGAATTTTTTTTCC
The DNA here is from genome assembly GCA_003261595.1 of Maconellicoccus hirsutus. Classification (NCBI taxonomy): domain Eukaryota; kingdom Metazoa; phylum Arthropoda; class Insecta; order Hemiptera; family Pseudococcidae; genus Maconellicoccus; species Maconellicoccus hirsutus. The sequence continues at coordinate 231,107 of QBDW01005075.1, forward strand.
TCCACAGTGATGAGACTCACAAGACCAACATTGAGTCCTCCGGTTATAGTAACTTGTGAAACCAAGGATCTACCTGGTCATTTATTCAATGCAAATCTAAAAAACGACATCACATCTGTCAATGGTAGCGAATCATTATCCGTCGGACAATTTCTTCTTGTTCCTCAAAGTTTTGGGTGCAAAACGGTTTCAAATTTTGTAGTACTTTCGTCATGTAATTGTATCATAATTATTTCTATTTTACAGAAGTATTTATCTAGGGGAAACGTTTTCCTGCTACGTGTGTGTTCATAACGATTCAAATGATATCGTACCAAATGTAGTGCTGAAGGTAATATGTTGGAAAATTAATCATAACTTATTATACTTTTACTAAACATCAACGTTACTTAGGCTGATTTACAAACTACCACACAGAGACTATTGTTAATTGATAACAATGCTCCATCAATACTCAAACCAAAGCAAACATTAGATGAAGTTATTCATCACGAAGTTAAAGAAATTGGTACTCATATGTATGATCCACTTTATTCAGTGTTTCTTGAAGTGGTAAAGTAGTATTTCATGTTAACGCGGTGTATTTTCTTACAGATTGGTTTGTGAAGTAACGTATTTGAATCGTTTATCGTTTCGAAAATTTTTCAAATTCCAAGTCTTGAAACCATTAGATGTAAAAACGAAATTTTACACCGCTGAAGTAAAAATTCAATCATGTTATTTTAATATTTTCAGACAGTCAATTATTAATTTTGCTTTTTTTTCAAACCTAAGTCTGATGACGTATATTTAGAAGCTCAAATTCAAAATATTACTAGTGGTCCGATCTGTTTGGAGAAAGTCTCTTTAGAAGCTACGGATTTTTTCAAAGGTTTTTTTTTCGGCATGAATTATTCATTAATGAAGAAAACTGAAAACTAAAGTTCAACTTGTAGTTTCAGATTTGAATAAAATCGACGACAAATATTCTGTTTTTGGTAAGGTCAACGTGATGGACAAAGACGCTTCTCGGCAATATCTGTATTGCTTATCTCCTCAACAAACTTCTCTTTTAACGTCAAAAATTAAAACTGAAACAGTTAGCGTAGGAATTTTGGATATCGTTTGGCGGTCAAATCTTGGCGAAAGAGGTCATTTACAAACCAGCACGCTGCAGACCGTGGTAAGTTCTCAACTATTACATAATTTTTGTCAAACATCATCATTCATTCTTTTTGCAGCATACTGATCGAGGAGATATACGATTATCTTTAACCGAATTACCAAACATAGTTCTTTTGGGAAAGCCATTTCAGTTTAAATGTAAAATTTCCAACATATCGTAAGTGATTCGTGAAGTGAAGCTGTATGAATGCTTCGTGCATCTTTCTCAACTCTTAATTTTTTCAGAGATCGTGAACTTAATTTATCCATAAGCTTAGAAGAAATGAAAAATTTAGTGTGGTGTGGTAAATCAGGTAAATTATTGAATGTAATATTTCCATTCAAATACACTGAAATTCAGTTAAGTTTAGTTCCATTGGATATAGGCCTTCAAGTGAGTACCTAAAATACTGATTTGTTAAAATGTTGATTTCAATTCTATATCATTTTTTAATTTTTGTAGGAAATTAGTGGTATTCGACTTCGTGATACTATGTCGCAACAATACTACAAATTTGATAATTTAGCTGAAATATTTGTTTTACAACAATGACGACTGATTGCATGAAAATGTGAATTCAAAAATTTGGTTAAAAGTTAAATTATTATAAATATTGAGTGATTTTTTTTTTCACTGATGCGAAGTGTGATATATGTAGTTTATTCCATATAATATTTTTGTCATTTGCATAATTTTCATCTGTTATAATATGTATAATGATACGAAAAAAAAAACGTTATTAAATATTTTTTTTAATTTCATAATTGTTTATTTTTCGGAAACTGATAACGGAAAACACAGACAAGTACAACATTATTTATATATAAAATTGAAGAATCGTCTTCTGACAATAGGCGTCCAGTTATGTTGACAATTTTCTAATTTGTTTACCATTTCAAGCGGGTAAAACAAACGTAAATGCGAGTTAGATGAAACGACGAATAAAATATATAAATAAAAAAAATCTATATACATAAAAAAGTACAAGGCAAAATATCACAATGTAAAAGCTCATTTAACATACATAATGTATAGTGCATTAAAAACACTCAACAATAAAAAAAAATCATAAAATCGATTACTTTGAACGAGATAAAAATTGAAAAATATCGGAATGCGGATAAACTTACAAAAAAGAAAAAAATATAAGTAAAAACAAATCGATAAAAATTTCCCGTAAAAATTACAGCCATTAAAACAAATGTATATGATTGGAATGATTAAATAAATAGGGTAATGGTTGGCGCTAGCCTCATCATCTATACACATTACTCAACGGATACCAATTTGTAGTTTCGACTCCTTCGTATAGATTTTCAAGAGGTAATGATACCCCGCCTAGGAATTCATTTTCTTGAAAATTATCGTGCGTCCATACAGTTGCTTGAAGAACTCGATATTGCAACTGATCCAGCTTCATTCTATACTCCAACTATAAAATCAAAGTATATTAATCCTTCCGCGTCATCGTCACCGAATAAATAATACTCGATATTTACCATTTCCATAAAAGAAGGATGACAACTTCGTTTCACAACCTTGGTTTTCCTTTTAGTCTTTTTTTCCATATCTGGTAACAAGTAAACTTTCACATAAGTGGATGGCTCTTGATTATTGGCCACACGTGGTAATTCTTTCGCATGATGCACCATAATCTAAGCAGACGAAAATTATTGAGATATTTATCAAACCGAAGTCGAATTCGATTCGCATGCGAGGATACTCACAATTAATGTTTTTCGTTGATAATGTAAACTCAACTTTAATTCTCCCCTGAGGCACTTTGTATTTCCCTGAGAGGTTTTCGATTTAGTTTCTACAACAACCGTATCAACATTCAAGTAACAAAATCAAACTGAATTTTAAAATTATCGAAAACCAACCTCTGAGTTTTTCCTGATGTATATTAGCTTCTTGTTGGTCTCGCGACAACGGATGGAAAAATGTATAAATGACGTCTGAATGACTAATTTCATCCGCCATTTTAAATAATTCATCTAGAAATTTCTCCAACTCACATTTACGCCTTTCAGCCACCTGTTTCACATTCGATCTTCCAACTAGTGGACTAGAACTGTGTAGACTGTAAAAAAAAATCCCGTCAAGTCGCAGAGCGTCGATAATAAAGAAAAAAACAACGGAAAACTGTCAACTTACCTGTAACATTTCGCTAATGGGAATAAAATACAAATTTTTTGATGAAGTTCGCAGAATTCTTTGAATGAACGAAAAAGATACGTTGGCTCGGAGTTGCTTTCACGCATTACTTTCAATATATAAACGTAATATTTCTCCGGATCGTATCGTTTCTGATACCCATACACTTCTACGCTTTGTATCCTTCCTTCTTGGTTCATTCTAAACAAAAGCGTCGTACTGTAATTTATTACTTCAAATATTCGGAAATATCAACTTACGTGTATCGTTTAGGGACAAAACTTAATAATTCTGCGTCGTTGTGATCGCCGGTGAAACGTAATTGTGCTAAATTATGTAAGAAAAAGTTGAACTGCGTGAACCACGATTTCAACGATGCTTCGATCATACGAGCAAACGAAGCCGCAGCTTCGGCATTCGTTGATTCTAATAAAAGAGCTTTTTGAACGTAGGTAACAGCTTCCATACTAACGCCGGGAATTCCAGATGACGTCATCTGCAAATAAATTACCATTAACGTCGTACATATTCACCTATTAATTCGTCAAATAATACCAACCAAGCCAAATAAATTAAGAAGCAAATTGCCGTTCTTTCTGACGATGTTGAACGCTTGACAACAGAGATCTACGAAATGATGGAATTTTTCAGTTGGTTTGTCACCACCGTTTATCACATACACCATATCTCGCGTTAAGACGAATGGAGTTCTATCTCTGTAGAACGTGAAATAGAAATTATAATCGAATGAAACGTAGATGAAAATTTCATTATTTATACCGTTTAAAACTTCCGAAGGTTTGAGCATCGCCTAAGAATTTTCCGAAATCAATATGAAACAGATGACCGGATCTTTTCAACATTATGTTATCATTATGTCTATCACAAATGCCCAAGATGTACGTCGCCACGCTGTAACCGGCACAGGAGGCTGAAACATGCAAATTTAAAAAAATAACATGTGATGTACGGCAAGTAATTCGAAAATATTTTAATGGCGATGTTTACCAGTGAAGTTTTGTACAGCTCGTTCGTACTCCATCGTCGAAGCATTATGTTTAACTAACCAATCAGCAATAGGGGTTTCTTTGAATGATCCCGTCAATCCTAATTCTACTTGAATTTTACGTAAAGTCTCTGCTTCGGTGACCATTTCAATTATACCTAAACGCGTATATTTATAATAAAAATATAGTTTTGTTGACCGATAAAATACGTAATACAGGAGTTTTAACAACAATACCTCTCTTATCACCAGTTGATATACAAGCAAAAGTAACTATTTTCAAATCAAGGCCTTCTTTTAGCCACCATTTATCCATTATCTTGATCATTTGTATAGTCAGCATGTCTTGCTGTAGATCATCTCCAGCCTAAAAGAAAAAATAATCAGATATACCAATAATTAAATTGATTGTATTGATATATTTCATTTCTTACCTTAAATATCGCTGGTATGATATTTTTTTCAACTGTTTGAAAACTAATTTTCAATGGTAGCGTATTCGAGGGAAAGTACGAACAAGTCTTCACTTGAATGCCATTTACTTCTAAACTAGGTTTTAACGGTAAACACGTGAGATTTTCTTGCAAATTGTCATGCACGCTTTCTAGATCTTGTAACAGAGTTTTCAATCTGAGAGATTCTTTCGTAGATTTCACATCTTCGGCTACGTCGTATAAATTCTTAAACAATAAAACAAGAATTAACTTCAGCCACATATCGCCTCAAATTTCAAACCTACTTTGACTAGAAGTTGTTGAGCTGTAAAGCTATCCCTGACAGCTTGTCCGCAAATTAAAATCAGTACTCTGTACGTGAGAAGAATTCTTCTGAAATAGTAAGAATTTCCCATAGCTTTATCGTCGAGATTCGTGAGATCATAGTTATTGGGATTCTAAAAAATACGAATATAAAATTAAACGCGACGATAGGCAATAAATTTAAAACACGACGTAAATTTACCTGAAACAATTGCGAAGGTAACAGCTGAATCAACAACCAATATAAATAATGGGCGACACGCGGCGACAAAAGAGACCGTCTCAATAAAAATTCCGCCAAAGCAGACGTTTCGTAGGTTTCGTGTTTTAAAGCTTGAATCAACTGCGGCAGATAATCGACGACTTCGTCGTGAGAAAAAGATTCCATCCAACTTACCGCCGTTTTCCTAACTTCGGTATCGGGAAAACTGAAATAAAAATGAAATGTAAAATTGACCAATTTTTCTACACGAAAAAATTCCTTCTCGTATGAACGCACCAAGGTAGTAATAATTGCAACGCATCAATCGACGGTAAAGGTAACCAAGAATGGAGCATCGAATGTAAATCTGGTAAACAAGCGGAATCCCAACTATGAGCTGCTAGAAATACTTTCGGAAGAGCTTGAGGTCTCGATAATAGATAATGTCTCTTTTCCCACAATACTTCGCGATTTTCTGCCAACGGTCTAATAACGATAATAATTTGAATTACGAACAGGTTCTTATTAAATCGATTTTTAATTTTATCGAGATAGAAAGAAACATTACGTGGAAAACATATCTTGTTCGATAATTTGTAGTAATTGTTCTTGTGTATTTTGGTCCAAACTATTGAAATCGTACATATCTTTGGAAACTTTATGAACATCCTTTGCAACGTAGGGAAATTTCACGTGACAACTGTAGCACGGGAATTCCACATCTAAAGAACGGAATAAGTGTTTTAATAATTTTAAAATACGTAAAAAAACGATATATTTAATGATTCAAAACCAGTAAATAACTTACTCAAAATAGGCTGACACTGATTACCCAATTGATATCCCAACGGAGGCGATGGTCCTAACCTTTTATCAGCTGATGGCGGTGACAACATCAACAAATAACTTCCTTGAGATAATATCCTGCGCAAAAAAATTAAACAGAATGACACGTATTTGACGAAAATGAATAAAAAACAGCATTTTTCGTAACAAAATTTACCCCTCGTAATTGAAAAACTGAATCGAAGTCCAACCAAGTTCGGTTTGCGTGAAAAGATTATCTTGAGACGACGACTGCTCCGCGTTTGGATTCGGACTACGGCCATATACAACAAAAACCAAGCGGCTTTCTCGAGGTAAAAGGCAAATATTTATGTTTTCAAAATTCAACCTAATGAAAAAAAATCATATAAATTACAAAAATTATTTCGCCGATTCGACTTCATAACGAGAAACATTTCACTAACCAGTAATCGAATATTAATCGTTTGAAAAAAGAATCAGTAGGTTGCATACTTTTGGACATGACCGGTTGTCCAATTCGTCTAGTACCATGATATACCTGAGCAGCGACCAAATATTCGTCGAAATCCCAATCATTTGATAATCTATGTAATCCATCAATATACACTAATACCGGATCCAATACTTCGGATGAATATTTGGTGCCTGAATAAATACTAGTTTTAGTAAAAATTACTTTTCAACGAAATATTTCATCTACCGATGCTCAATATTGTATTTACCAGTGAATTCATACGTAGGCGAACTCAATTCGAAATCAACGTCGAAAGTATGACAATACGTGTCGATAAATTTATAAACGCTTTCTTTGATTTTTTCACAATGCGTGATTATAGTTTCTTGAGCGGGAGGAACTTTAGGTACATTTACTATGGAATAATCGCCGTCGTCATCGATTATGCGAGGTTTCAATCGGCCGTTACTCTATAAGTTGAGATCAGTTCACATATCAGAATTAAGTTTATCGTAGGCCAGTTCATATCTTAAAAACACACTATTACTTTTGACGAAAACGAAGAAATATCGTTACAGATTTCCATGAAGTCTATTAAACTTTTTGAGATATCCGATGGTTCTACGTTTCCAAACAAAGAACAAATAGCTTTCAAAGCTTGCTGAACACCGCGAGTTTGAATATTTGAAGAAGAAAACCCGGAGGAGAAAATATTCGCTACGGCTATTTCTATTTTTTTCATTTCTTTTTCCAAAGTTTCTGTTAATAAAAACAAAATTACGAGTATAAAAATTAACGAATTATAACGATTAACATGATGATAAAGCAACTAACCAATGACAATACTAAGAGATTCGTATGAAATTAACGGTGCGAATTCATTAGGTATAAAATCTTCGATTTTTATTTCACTATCGCACATATCATCTTGAACCTACGATGAAATTTTTAGTTATAATTTCTTCGAAAGAAACCTCACAATTTCATACTCACAGTTCTTGCCAATCGTTTGGGTATCATGTTTACTGGAATCATGGTCAATTCCACATCTTCATCCAATTTGATACAATGCAATATATGAACATAGCTACTCAGAATGGTGTTTGGTAAAAAGTATTCAGCCAAACCTCGAACCTTCAGCATGTAATTTTCCGACGTATCATCGCAAGATAATTCACAAAGTATTTGTTGAATTATTTGTTCCGTAGTACTATGCACTAAGTATAAACCAAATTAATGTTTTATTTGTTTTCAATAATTTTACGATTTGTTTCACGGACTTACCATTGCAAGTAAATATTACTGGATTCGATCGCATGAATTCGCAATGCGTTATCATCTTGATACAAACGTTTTGAACACGTGTACATTCGATTCTCGGACTGATGACGATGCCTAAATTATTCTCGGTGTCGTTGTGTTTATACTCATCTAAAATTTCGCGTTAAATCGATGAAGAAAAATTCAGCATATTGTGAAATTTCGCAAAACATTCGACTTACTTCTTAACGCTCTTACTAGACGATGAAAAGCTATCAAATCTGGATCTTTGACTACCCTCTCTTTTTTCCTAACAGAGATATTTTCTTTTTGATATTTTTTCGTAGGTTGATTTTGAACCTGCAGCACATCGAATAATAAAACAAATATTATTCAGAATCACCAACTTCAGTATTAATAACAATGTACGTACTAAAAACGTCATGATAAATGATTAAAGTTATACGCGAAATTAAATCCACAATTCATGTTTCTTAAAAAAGACCAAATTCAATACTAAAATAAAAGTGGAAAAAATGAAACGAACTGACGATCCTAGAATACATATAATAAAGAAACTATCGAAGCGAAAATCTTCAGTTTGGCGTTTCAATAGCCTAGGATACCTTTTTAACGGTACTTTATTCAAAAGATGCTTGTATACGCGGAACATCATTAGGACCACGAAACCAAACTACGTATAAAGCTAACGTAGTCGTCGAAACAACACTGAGAAAGTCTATTGTAGGGTTTTAAGATGGCAAAAATCGCTTCACTATTCTAAGAACGACGAAAATCGTCAATAATCCACGAAGAAATTCTTTTGGGATGAGAAATTTATACTTAAATACAAATTAGAAATAATAAAATTATTCGATACATGTAACTTGAACGGGTTCATAAAAAGAAAGTTCATAACACCAATATGCTTTTGTTTTTCCAAACTTGGTAATTTCACGTGGTACGTATAATTATAAAAACTTACAAAAATTTCAACAGCGGGAGAGCTGCTATTACGAGGCGGTAAAGGTGGCGGTGAACTCAAAGGCGTTTGAGTCTTAATAACAGCCGCGTAAATAGGATCCGAGTGCTGAGAGCATTCCGACGGCGAATACATGTAGTCAAATGGATCGAATTCAGCGTATAAATTATTCGAACATTCTGTATTCTCTTCTTCTTCGTCCACTAATTACGAAAAACAATCGAGTAATGATTTCAAAATTAAATTGCTATTTTTTACCACGCGCTCGGTTAAACGTAAAATTTATGCGTTACGTTGAAAACACATGCAATGTTTCCTCGACTTGTGAGTTTATTCACCAACATGACAACTTATAGGAACTTCAATGACAAAATCAAGAACCTTATCTTTGAGAACGTGATGAATAAATATTTCATAATTAGTAAAAGCATTCCGTACGCCATTTGTTTTTTGTGTGTATAAAATGAACATAATTTTGATCGTTTTTAATAACACGTGCATTTAATTTGGTGCTAATGGGTGTAATTCGTAGATATAAGTAGTACACAGGTACACAGTCATATATCAATTTCTTTCAAGAGGTTGTAACTGAAAATCAGTTAATTTGAGCATTCGTCAAATTTCTTTATAAAGTTTATGTACCTTCTAGCATCTCCAAAAACCACAACCAATAAAATATTGCCGACGAGATATACCATATTTACTTTTGAAATCGCTTCGTCTTTTTGTAGAAAAAATTATGATTCAATCATAAAGGCGATAATGGGAATCACGTAAGTAAAGAGATAAAGACGTTATCACAAATTGAAATTAATACAAATTAATTTTCCGTTTAATAATAACTAATTTCCGATAATCGATTAAATAAAAGAACTGATTTATTCAATTTAAAAAATTTCAAAATACATCGTAATCATTTATGTAACTTTCTCAAGCGTAAATCAATGTTTTTCGAGCAGAAAATACAGCCACTTGTTGATTTTGTGATAACAATGCACATACACTTAAATACTTGTATAAATAGAAATTCAATTTTTTTTTAACTCGGCCAATTGCTTTTATTAAAGAACAATAATGGATATTTCACGAGAGCAAATCCTTTTAGAAGTAATAGAAGCAGTTATTTTCATTGTATACGATATGATGTTTTGATGGAATAAACGATTTAAAATCATGTTTTCAAATGCAGAAAAATTAAGTTATTTAAATAACGCAAACAACGATTAGAGATTTTCCGTACAACGATCAAAACTCACCTGATTCTACATCTTCGTTGAGGATAATTTCATGATGAGCGGATTCTAATAACGGATCAAATGCTTCTAAAACGCTGTGGCGTACTTTTCCACCGTCGCAATCATTGTTAAAAGTTCTATTCAAATTTCTTCGAATACCGGATTCGTTTGACTTTTCTTTACTAGTTTTCCGATCACGTTTATAATTATCACAGTCTATGCGAATACCATCGTTAAACAGTGTTAAGTCGATTAAATTATTATCATCTTTCTTTTTAATCGCTTTCAATACAGAAATATTTGAAACATTGGGAAGATCTGTTGCACAAAGAAAAAAAATTATGGCGTTAAAATTATATTACCTGAAAAATCTATTAAAAACACACGAAAAAAGTACATCAACTTAAGAAACACGACGAATTAAACGGATCTCACTACGCACAGGGTGAAAATTTAAATTACGAATTATTTTCGCAAATTTCGATAGAAGAAGGCCCAAACACCGCGATACGTTTACAGGTACGTCAAATGTAAAATAAATACCTAACATCTGTGCCACCGCGAAATTACAACTGCGCGCCACTTGTTATAATTGTGAAAATGTTTTGCACAATGTTTAAACGTTAATTTGTCGAACACTTGGAAATATAAACAAATTAAAGATCGTACAATTCGAATCGTTTATTCCGAAACGACTAAGTAATAAATAAGTTTTCAATTTAAAAACCAACATCTGCTCAACTGAGTGAAACGATATACTTCGGTGCCGTTCGAACGAGTATTATTGGCTTTTTGTTCTCAAAATCATTGGGTAAGATTTTTTCAATCATTGTATTTAACGTTTCATTGTTAATAATTTTTTCTTACTTTGAAAAACTTGAGTGACAGGCTGTTGCGCTGATGATATAAATCTGCATCCTTGATTGAATGGAACTACACCACGGTAAGTTGGACCGGGATATAAAGACGGATAGAATCCAACAGGTCTCTGAATAGTAGAATTGTAAAAAGTTCGACAGCCATTTGTTACGGGGGGAACAGGTGTCGGAATTTTCAAACTTAGTTGATTATTAAAATTAAATCCACTTTGTAACTGTACCGTATTCAAGCTGAAAAATTAATTTAATTAAGTTTTCATTCGCTGCATGGCATCATGTTGCACGTAAATCAGAAGGATATAATTTCATGTTTATATGGCAAGACCTCGATGCAAACGCAGAGATCTCAAACCACATTCAAATATCTGTCCATGGATTCATCATAACCGTACTACCCGAAAATTTACACGGAAAAAAGCCTTACTTGTTTTCTTCTAAAGGCGAGCTATTCGATGGAGGAGGTGAATCAAATGATACTAAATCGTCGACTAAATACGATGTTGAAGTTGAAGAGGATTGAGTACTAACACTACTTCGACGCGACGTCGACGGAGGTGGTTTAATCAAAGGTACTTTAGGATCTCCTGGATAATAGAATAAATTAAATTTTCACAGTTGACATGGATTATTTCACAACGACCGTGAAATTTCATTAACAAGAACCGAGTTAATGAACGATCGAGTAAATCACTCTTCCAAGACGTCAAGATTAGAATTCAATACCATTGGAATATTGTAATATTATTTACCTAAAGTGACACCGCCTGGTCTTGGTCTTGAACGTGGTATTTCATCAGGAGTTACGACTTTTTTCTCTGCAAAAGAAAAACGACCATTTGAGAATAAAAAACAAAGAAGCTGATGTTGCAGCAATTCCATCAAAGAGAAGAAGTTAATACCTTTTTTCTTCTCTTCTTGTAATTTTTTAAGTTTGAATTTTTCCAACGCCAGCGTCTCCAAACTCAGTGCTCGAGCTCTTTCGAGATCTTCTTCGAATTTTTTATCTAGATCATACTCGCTAGTCATCTTTGCCTAGGTGCCGATGTCCTGTAATATTTGAAATTCGTTCCACTACATCAGACGAAGTATCATCCGTCACAAGAGTTCAATCGATTTATTTCAACCATAAATTTGTATTCCACATGTCTTAATTATACCAAATTATAATCCTACTTGTAACATCATTCTCATATCTCTAACTTTCACCAAATTTACAAGTGTACTCTCGTTAATTGGTCTACTACTTTACCAGCATAATAAACACAATTACATTACCTTTTTTTGATTTATTTGAAGAAAATATAAAATGTCAATACTTCATTTATTACATTGAAAACTAAAAAGCAACAGTTATACTTCGATTGTTCGGTTCATGGCTTAAATTTCAATAGATGAATTCAAAATAAACAACAGATAACTACGTACTACAAACGAAAAATTAATTTTATAACAATGTGAAAAATTTAATCTTTCAATGGTTTTAATTAAGCTCATTAGTTTATTTTCATTTTTTTATTTATTGCAAAATATTTACGCCTAAATAGTTAACACCAATCATCGAATTAAACGGAATAGAGATCTCTATCAATCTTCGCACTGGATTGACGAATTAATTGATTGCATGAACGTAAAGGGGGAGTAGGGACGATGAAGTCGAAAGTATTTACCGGTAATAACAAACCTCTAAAGATTATTGTAATTACTGAAGGTATGATCGAATTGAATCGCATGAAAATCAGCCAATAAATCAGTTTGCTGAGAGGAGCTTTTTAGTTTTTTAATTTTATTTAACACTTAATTCTTTGAATTCTACTTCAAATTAAATAGAATTGAATAGTAATTAGCTTTTACTTTTTATTTAATATAATATCCACGATGTTGAAGATTTTGTAGTGTCAGTGTTACCAATTGGCATGATATCACATATCAGCAATAAAAATTCAAAATCGAAATATTTGATATTAAAGTTGAAATTTAAATTAATTTTGCTACTTGTTTAGTTGTATTTTTGCTAAATTTCCTCGTAAAAATTTTTGCTCATAAAATTAACACTCATAGTTTTAAATTTTAATGAGCGAAAACTGAGATTTTACTGGGATTATGTTGTGCTACACTGAAATTTTTTATCACAAGCTGAAAATCTTTTAAATCAAAGCCAGAGATTCTGGTTTTGAGATTTTTTTTTTAAACGAAAAAGTAGAGCTGAATGCTTCATATTAATAATTGTTAAAATCCCCGAAATTGGCGAGTAGTTTGAGATAAATGTATCTAAATGTTTCATTGTGGCACAAATTTAACTAGTACATCGGCGCGTTCAACCATATATAGGTTACCTTTTGCTTATATCAAACTTTACAGCTGTTTTTGATAACGTTGCTACCGTCATTGTACAATTATTTAGGATCAGCTGTTGAAAGTTTCCTTAATTTTTCGCTTATTTTGAACCTTGTAAATTTTTTTTTTGAAAATGTCGGAAGTGAATAATGCAAATGAAAATGTGGTATATTTAGAGGTAACGATTGGCGCTTCACCGTAGTTTACATATGTTAGGTATAAAACCGAAAAATTTATTGACAAATGTTGCAGGAAATCGTCAATGAATTGTATGACTATCGCGACTTGTACTTTGAAGATCATCCTATTGAATCTGCTATTGATTTTCATTCAAATCTGAAAAAAAAATTGCAAGAATGTGAGGATAAATTGAAATCACTCGAAGGTGAGAAAAAATTATTTCTTGTGTTACGTTCTCGGGTATTCATATTACACTACGAAATATTTTAATTTTACTCATATTTTAGAAGAAGCATTAAAGAAAAACAGAGCCCATTATTTTTACGTTTTGGGCAAAGCATATAACGTCGAAGCTGAATATAACCCAAAAGCTGAAGAATTTTTATCAAAAGCAGTAAAACTTAATCCTAATTTGATAGATGCTTGGAATCATCTTGGTGATTCGTATTTCAAAAAAGGAGATTATTTAGAATCCAAGAATTGTTTCCTGAACGCTTTAAATAAAGTAAGAAAATCACTGATGACGATCCCACAATCGATAAATTTTAAATGCATTCCTTTTTTCTTCATTTGTTTTTTGCAGGAAAAAAATAAAGTTTCTTTGAGAAATCTATCTGTTGTTTCAAGGAAAGAGTCGGGTAAAACCAAAGAGGATGTTATAAATAATGTAAATGCTGGTTTAAAATATGCTCAAGAAGCATTGGAAATTGATTCGAATGATGGTACATCATGGTTTTATATGGGAAATGCATTTATGTCACTATTTTTTACAGTTAAACAAAGCGCTAAAACATTAGCGCAAGCTATGGATGCTTATAGTAGATCGGTAGGTTGAAAAAGGAAGGATAATGAATAAGAAATGTAAATTTGAAAAATAATATCGTTATTTTCGATTAGGAGAATGATAAATCTTCTAAAAGCAATCCTGATTTACACTACAATAAAGCGGTGGTTAGTATTGATAATTTCATTTTTGATTACTCTGTAAAACCTAGTCTTTGATTTAATTCTCATCATATTTTTAAGGCTTTGAAATTTCAAGAAGAATATGAAAGTGCTTTACAATGTTTTGATAAAGCTCATTCATTTGATCCTCAATGGGAAACTCCAAAACTGCTGCAGGAACGTTTAATAAAATATTTGAAAAGTATTCAAGATTTAATTGATCAGAGAGGAAAAATAAAAAATAAGAAGCTTCAATCTCTTATTAAAGTATTTTAATGCGGGATAATTTGTGGTGGAACTTGGATTTGATCAAAGTATTGATGTTATATTAATTTAATTTTCAGAATATTAATCCAGAAAAACATTTAGGACACTTCCAAAAATTATCTACTGAAAAATCAGATGGTGACGTAAATTTGAAGTATACTCCATTATTGGAATTAATTCCCGGTTTGAATGAAAATAAAGTTGTTTTAGGAGTTGTTGTTTGTAGTGTATTAAATGAAGAATTAGTTCCATTGTGAGTAATATGGTGAATAATTTTTCTTATGTTGGTTATTTTATTTAATCAGTTGAATTTTTTATGCTACAGTACGTTTTGTATCGTGGATAAAGACAACACATGCATGGGAGTAACCGTTTACAATTTAGCTAACGGCCAAGGTGTCATCATCGGAGATATTGTAGCAATCGCTATGCCGTTTTTAAAAACTGTCGATTTTACGTTTGGAAATAACGTATGCATTTGATACATGGTTCCATTAATACAAAATTAGACAGTTCTATCTAATGAAATAATTTTACTTTGTAGAAATTCAACTTCATGAGCTTACGAATCAGTAATCCCTTGTTGATGGCAGTGAATGGTAAACCACTTCCTTCCAACAAAATGTCTTCTATGCAAATGTCCACGTTTAGCGAAGCTGATAACAAAATTTAACTCCATTGTTTAATGTTAACTTAAACAACTCATCATTCAATAAATCTCATGTTTACGTTGAAGTGATGGCTAACAATATTACTGATGGGCTATGTGAAAATAATCGTGTTACCGATTAGGAAATTACTAGTGAAACCAACTTTTTGTACTCATTCTTACCTATAACTTTTTTGTTCGTTGATTAACTGAATTAAATTCATGTAAAACTTGTCTATATAAAATAATCCTTTCTACTTAAGTATATGTAGTATTTATAATCATTCCTATTCGCACGACCTTTTTTTGTAAATTTTTAGTTTTTTTTTAAATTCTTTTTTTATTTTTTTAGTTGTGATTTTTTTTCAAATTTAGTCTTAATAAATGTAATTTATTCTTGTGAAAGTTTCTTCCTCAAATATGAATAGCGAAAAGAACGATGTGTAATTCTATATATTTCCCTTATTTTATCTACATCAAATTGACGACTTGCATCCTCTCTTTAGTGATAGTTGTAATTTATTTAGATTTACGACTTCAAATAGGCAATAGGTGGAGTGTTTGAAAAAAAAGTGGGTAAGAATATTTCGTTAACGAAAAAACAAAGGTATCTATTCTTATGATAAAAAAGTTACTCTCAACTTGAACTTGAAAACAATTGCGTAAATCATCTTTGAATTCGCTATGTACTAAATCAATTGATCGATAAAATGTCACTCAGATTATTCATCGTACGGATAAGCAGCACTGAAACCAATCGGTAAGGTTAGAAGATCAAACAAAATACATACTATGTATTATGTTTTAAACTCCTTCGAACAGATTCCGATTGACATATGTAGGTATAACAACCTTTCACTTCATGGTTGTTTTGACAATAGTTGAATATACTTAAGGACAAAAGGTCTGAAATACACCAACAAGTACAATGGTGGAAACATAATTTGAAATGTACGCTTCTTAATGATTATTTTTTCGTATAATTTACAACTTCTCTGTTGTGAGATCGCGATTATGGAGTAACCTTAACATACTTCAAATTAAATCAGTCTTTATGGTTTTTGATGTTTTGTGACACTTTGTATTTAATTTATTGATTATTTTATCGGATACCTACCTTTAAAGTTAATAGTCTGAGTCTTGATTGACGCGAAAATGCCGAGATTAATACCATATTCATTTCATTAATTTTATTTTTTCCAAGACAGAAATATAACCGAGAATTAGTTTACGTTTTGAGTGGATGTTCATGACGATAACAACTTATTACAACAAAATTATCAACACAGGGGAAATCATTGTTCATTTTTGATTCCCCTAAACCCTCATCTCCAGCTATAAATGCTTCAATCAAGATTTCTTTTAAACAAATTTTCGTTGAATTGTATAAGCTATTTGTTTATTTGTTTATGTAAGCACAATGATGCCTGATTAGAAATTATGCTTATGTACATACAGTATATCTAAATTCTCATCGATGAGTAATTAAAAATTTCTTGATTTTGATAAGCATAGTTAATAACGTATGGAAAAAAGGGTTTCTTTGTTTCAGCAGCGAATAAGTGATGATTGATCCTGGAAATAAGTTCACAGTCTTATCAGATATTTCAAAACCAATCTCGCAGTGATGAAAATACTTATCCATCATTGCTCGAAATTAACTCTATAAGATGTAATTTTGCGATAAAATGTTCAATTAATGAACCTTTTCTTCCAATTTTCATTGACATGAAATGTCAAGTTTTTTGACATTTACTTATGTATTACATACTTAGTCTTACAGTTCAAAATTTTAACTTCGCTAAATTTTAAGTAAATAACATAAAAAA
>QBDW01005076.1:0-21600 GCA_003261595.1 Maconellicoccus hirsutus
AAAAAAATTTTTTTGAAAGAGTATACCGCTGCCCCTGCGGCCTGGGGGTTAGGCAGACATGCATACATAGACTCAGTTTATGTTGCACAGTTTCTGGGTTGAAGGCCTTACTTCTACCCCGGAACACCCTGTATTGTGGAAACATAAGAATGAAAAAATATTTCTCTTGTGCTATGTAAACGGTGGCTAGTACACGTTATATAACTAGGATGTCGATATTGGTGGGCAATTGCTTCTTCGGTAATTAGGGTAATTTCCGGTAAATTACGAGTAATTGAAACGTAAAGACGGTGAATTTCATATAATAGACGTATGTCACGATTTAATAGGTACTATGCTAAATATGTAAAATGAGAACTCGCCTTTTGATCGAGGTATAGTACTGATCTAGGAAATCTTTGGCCATCGGTAACACTTCTTCTTTGGATCGAGCGTACGAATTCTTGAACGCCGACGGGTACATGATGCTTCCCAAACATCCTTGTTCGGAGCATGACGGCGCCTGCAAAAGGAAAAACGTATTGTTTGAAAATGCGAGTAGAGCTGAAAATTGGGGAATTTACGCGATACCGTGTGCCCTTCGAAATAAAAAGAGTTTTTACGCGGCGGCGGTGACGACGACGACGGCGTACGTACGCGATATAAATACTAATTATGTTGACTTATTGGAAAAATTGAATTGTTGCTGAACAACGAACAGGTTAGGACTGTTGTGTACGAAGACGGTGGTATACATAAACTAACCCTCCTCTTCGTCCCTGCCCACTACTTATCGTATGCTGTAGACAAAAAGAAGGAAAAAAGTACTCGGCGAAATTAAAACGCTGGAAAATTTATTTACGGTTGAGAGAAGGCGGAGGACGATGTGCTCGGTATCGTGGCCGATATATACTCGCGAACGGTTCGACGCTATCTATCGCGTATCTCGTTTTCTTTTAGGTTTTTTTTTTCGCTCGTGTACGCGGTTTTGCTGACTCGTGCGAAACGTGACGGTTACGAATCATTCTTTCGTACGTTAACGTACTATTTTGATATATATACCGGGTGTTATGCGTTTTTTTTTCTTTATTTAGAAACACGACGTTAATTTTAATACTTATCAGACATGCGTAAAAACATTATTATAGTTTTTACCCTTTAAATAGGTATAAAATTATTCAGGTCTTGTTCGAAAATAACGACTGTAAATGTAAATTTGCATTTATACGGGCTACGTTACTGGTTTAAAAGAGCTATTTTTTAAGCTGTTAATACTACTAACTGTAATACGAGTAACGGATAAAGAGAAACGTTCGTGGAGTAAGAGAAAAATGGACCAGCGGTTGGGTTGGGGGGGTCGAGGGAAAGGGGAGGAAAAAAAGAAGAAAAACCGATAAGCGTTATCTGCCGCCGCTACTAAAACCGCATTAACTGACGTGGACGCGTAACGACGGCTCACCGCATCGTCCCCCCCTCGTTTCACTCATTTTCCGTCTCATTTCCAAACGAAAGGCAGGAGGGTGCATTTTGGGAGACGAATTATCTCGCGCCATAGCCGCCGGTAAATTTTTAAATTAAAATTTTAAAAACAACTTTCCGTTAAAGGTTTCGCCTTTCGCGTACGCGGCTAATTATTTTTAATGATTAATTTTATCCGTTTCGTGTCGGTGGTTTTTTTTCTCGAGTTTTTTTCTTCGGTTGTTTTTGTTTAGTTTAAATACTCATTTAAACCCGCTGCTGGTTTTTGAGTGTAACACCTACTTAACCTTTGCCGATTCGGATGTCCTGGATGGACGTCTTTGCGAGGTTCGCGGGGTCTCGCGAAGATGAATGGCGTATTTTTTCACTTTTTACTTTACGCGTTTCTGAACTCGAATGTAATTGAAATATTAGCTCGGGCCGGCGAGGCGTAATTTTTTTTCACCCTGTAGCGTTTCGTTTTTAATTATATCGGTTGAAAGAAACACGTGTAAAGGTCGCGGAATGCTGGTCCGAATTCAACGTCTTACCAGATGGTTTTTCGTGAATGGGGTACATAGTATTGGGTAGCGGAGAATGGCGGTATAGGAAGAGTTATAACTTATGCGATTTAGGTGGAAGTCGAGAGTATTGTTTACTCCGTTACAGCCTGGGAATTCTGTCAGTTTTTCATGCATTTTTAAGCACGCTCGCATATTATCAGCGTAATTTTTCTTATGTTGTTGAGATTTTTCCAAAAGTTCTCGGATTTTTTGTTACTATATCGAAATGTAGGAAAATTACCAGTAATTACCAACGACTTACAAAAAATTACGAGTATTCACATGTTACATTTGAAAAATTGAAATTACGCCGATTTTTCAAGAATCGCGGATGATTGCTTCCAGTTTTCAGTAAATTGCCGGTAATTACCGTTGATTACTCAAATTAATTGTAATTACCCCTAAATATTGATTAAAACCCATGCAACATGGGCAATCATTCTGAGAAAATATTTTTAAATTTTCGGGTAATAACCATAATTTTCTCATAAATTACCAGTAATTACGCGGATTTACCGGTAGTTTACTAAAAAGCAATGGTACCCTGTATGTACATTTTCTCCAAGCGGTTCGTCTTATGTTATCAATATTCAGTATTACTCGTAATTACGAAAGATTGTGGTAATTACGCGTGGTTATCAGTAATTTACCGAGAAGTGATGATTATTATCAGAAATTTCTAGGAAATCTCATAATGATCGCCATGTTACATTGCTTTTGCTATTATTCAATGGTAATTACCATGAATTTTGAGTAATTACGCGTAATTACCGGTAATTTGCTGAAAGCTACTAGTAATTACCTGCGATTTTTGACGAATTGACGGAATTTTTTGGCAATAATGAAGGTCGTTATGTGTCATTGGGAGACCAAATATTGTTAATTACCCGTAATTATCCGTAATTCGTCGCAACGCGCGGTAATTACGTGAAATTTTGGATAACTCGTTTGGTAATTCTTCTCAATAACGTAATGTGAAATTTTTTATTTACCTGGGAACAGTAACTTCGCGTAATTTTTGGTAATAACACGTCATTACTGGTAATTTACCAATATAAATTCGTGCTAGTGAAAAATTTGAAAAAAATTAATACCGACGAGCTGATTAGTCGCAAAACGGTCACCAAAAACTATCGCTTCGGCTGGTCGTATCGCCGGAAAATCGAGAAAAATGCGTCACGAAAGGGAATGTTGAAACGACCAATGAAGAGGGGGCGGTGCGGCTGCAAACACAGGTGGAAATTCTCGATACACGTACGCGCGGAAAATTGTTGCTTCGAAGGGACGTACAAACGTGTGGCGGGGCATACGTTCGGAAGAAGGGAGCAACAGCGGCGCCCCCGGCATTGCGCCGAATTAAAGATGAAACATTTCTTGATCAGAACGACGAAGCGAAATGTCGGGGCGGCGAGGCCGAAAAAAGACTCGGAAGTTGGTAAATCGCTCGTTTAAAACATGCATAATTTTATTGTAACAGCGGCGGCGAAAAATAGAACGAAGCAGTAGGGGAACTGTGGGGGGGGGGAAGGGAATTCGACGTAAAAAACCGTTTCGATAACCGGCGGCGTACTATGTGAAAATTTCTCGGAGGGTAGTGTGGCGGCGGTGAGGGGGGGGGAGAGCGGCACAGCTTAGGGAATTTTTCCAACTCGTTCGCGCTTTTTGTGCGGCCGGGGGGGAGGGTTTGGCGTTTTTCTCTTTCTGGAGTTGTTTTTCATCGCTGTACCATTTTAATAATACGACGCGGTTAAATGCAGTCGGCGCAATTCGGGCCGCAAAAGGGGGTGAAAAACTCCGGCTGGGGCACCATCTGCTGTCCTGATTAAATATCCACCTAATTTATTTAGAATTTGATTAATGCCTTATTATTATGTTACCATTTATATTGGACGGCGGCGGCGGCGGAAGTGTTTCCGCACTTGGCAACTTTTTCGCTATATACGGCGGGCGCGGAAATTTTCGTCGGCTCTTGTTTTCTCGCGCGAAACGGTGGCCGCGGATTTGTTTTTTGGAGGTGTCTGCGAAGGCGGGCGGCAGAGGAGGCGGGTGTAGGGGACGTCGTCGAAAACGACGAACCGTTGTCGAGAATGTCGCGGAAGGAGAAACGCGAAAAGTTTTCAGCTCGGACATTTTTAATTTCCATACGGTTCGCGTTTCGAAGACCAGCCGAGGTTCGACGGCCAAGTCGACGTGGATGCGAGTTGGGTTCGATTAAATACGTGGCATATATTACGATTATGTTCGCCGAGCGCCAAGGCGGATAAATGGAGCGCGAGGAGTGCGAGTGAGATCTATCGTGTGTATGCGACGAGTGTGCCTGTGTTGTGTATTTCGCGTACATACGATATAACACGCACACATCGACAGTCATTCGAGCGCGAATACATTAAAAACATAATAGAATATATAAAGGTTGAGTGCGCGTTACTCTTCGCCCTTCGTCGTCGTTCTCAAGTACTTACGATTTCGGACGATTGCATAGTATGTAAGTGACATGCTATAGACGTTCGAATGGAATTATACGTATTTCGGTGTTGTTGAATCTTTTTCTATAAATTTTCTCCCCCTCGAGTTACGAAACGATATCGCGTCGACGAATACGCGAAACCCGGCGTGGAAGGGAGCCAGGCGTCGGCGTGAATTAGGTGGAAGCGACGAGTTCCTTTAAAAGTTGCTTATTAAAAATTTGATCATCTTCGATTTCGATTTACTACATCGCGTTCCCAGCACCGCCTCATATTGCGTTCGACGCTTCTCGAATGGGATTCGTTTATTCGTCGGATGTACGTATTTGACGAATATCGATCTCGTCCCGAAATAAGGAAGTGTTTTGGGCGTATATTACGCATGCAGTTGTGTTAATTCCCGAGATATTCTTTGGAGTTTACTGTGGCGGTTGTTTGGGGAGATAGACTCGAAGGTGTGAGGAGTAAGACGAGCAGTCTAGTTAGTATTTTCATCGTCGAGACCATGAGGAGTCTTGTCAGTGAATCATCTGGAGAGAACGATGATTTATTACAACTACTCATTGCCAGTTGGCTTTAAATTACGATTATTCATGGGTAATTTACTGCAAATACGAAGATTATCGGGTAATTTGTCGTTACTTGGAATGAATCTAGGGTAATTTACTATAAATTACGGTATTATAAAGGTTATTTACCACGAATTACAGTGTTTAGGAGATAATCACCGTTGTTATGACAAGTTACGGTTAATTAAAGTCAAAACAATAACTTATGGAGAATTGTTGTAGTTACTGTGGCACATATTACGTAAGAGTTATTACGGTATCTTGCAGTAAATCGACATAATTTTGGTAACTTATGGTAAATCAACATCATTAAGGTAATTTACCACTGTTAAAGTAAATTACCGTTATTACAATAAATCAACACAATTACGGTAATTTACCATTATTACAGTAAACCGCAATAATTTACCGTTATTACGGTAGATTACGATAATTTACCGTAATTACGGTAAATTAACATAATTACCGAAAATTACCATTATTTCAGTAAATTACGGTAACTCTACATAACTTTGGTGAATTACCACTACTTCGGTAAATTACGGTAATTCGACACAATTACAGTAAATTACCACTATTACGGTAATCCGAGGGTAGTGAGAGCGAAAAATTTCCAAGTTTTTGTTTAAGGTAATTTACCACCATTAAAGTGAATTACCGTTATTACAATAAATCAACACAATTACGGTAATTTACCATTATTACAGTAAACCGCAATAATTTACCGTTATTACGGTAGATTACGATAATTTACCGTAATTACGGTAAATTAACGTAATTACCGAAAATTACCATTACTTCAGTAAATTACGGTAATTTTACATAACTTTGGTAAATTACCACTATTACGGTGATCCGAGGATAGTGAGAGCGAAAAATTTCCAAGTTTTTGTTACAAAAATCTGCTATAAAATCTACGAAAATTACGCTAAATGAAAATCGCTTGAAGGGTAATTCCATCCAACTACCCTTCCCTTCCCTCTTATCCTAATGCTGACACAGAATTGATCATACACATTTCCGCGGAATGTTTGAAACTTATTTAAAACGTAAAAGGGAAACGGTTATCTTCTTGAAAATCCATCCCGGTGTTTTCCTATTCGTTTTTCAACATTTCATCGAATCGAATTGAGGTAATTCAAGTGAATTCTCCGCGTATTATTTTTCGATTTAGTTACGCAACGATTCCGCATAATTACCCGTCTTATTGGCCCTAAACCGAAACACCGTCGTGTTGCTTTCAACGTCGAATCTTTTATATGCGCGATGTAACGAAAAATGAGCGGGTAATTAATTAGATTTCAATTAATCCAATCAAACGTCAATTTTTACATTCAGCTTAGTTGATTATCCCTGCAAAACCCTTTAAATTATTTCCCCGTTGATTAATTACAAAAGACGTCGCAGTCTTTACCTTTTTCGTGTTCGCGACACGATCTCGACGCGATAAAAAAAAAATAATAGAAAAGAAAAACAATGAACGCGAAAAGGAAAACAAGTCTACAAAAAAGATATCTCCGACAATCTCAGCAATTTGGTTTGTTAACGATACGTAACGCGAGATTGCTAAAAGGTAATAAGAATGGTCGCACGGTAAAGCGACGACGGGAGCGGGGAGAGAAAGGGGTGAGGGGGGGTGCAAAGGCGTCGGGCAAAAGACAAGAGTAAACGTAACGTTTCGCGATAACACTTTTGCCATGTATCACTTTTTGACTCTCGGCTGTATCGTCTGCGCGGTGGCGTGTGTATTGTTAGGTAACACGTAAAAACGTGCCATACAGGTGAAACGAAGCGAAGACGAGCGCGAAAAAACGGAAATGAGAAAAATTTTCCGACGAAACAATGCTTTCGCTAAGAAGCAAAAGCTGCGAAGTTGACTGCGGGCGCGAATACCTGAGATTGTACGAATCCCTCGTCGGCGAAAATTCGCTACTTGTAGATCGTATCAGCACTCTCTGCGCCGCATGCCCCACGACCATCGAACCCGATAAGCCTTTTAGAATGACGTCGAAAGCTCGTCGAAAAGTTGCGCGTTTTTCGCCTTTCGAAGACTTGGTCAACGGAGCTGGTACCGCAAACGAGACGCTTTAGCGTTTGCCGGTGGCGGCCGAGTGTTTATTAAAGTCGGATAAATAGCTAGCTGGTGATAAATGACACACAATACAGTTATAACGCCGCCCGAGCCCTTTTTTAAATGGATATTTCCCATTCGAGTATACCTTTTTCTTATATGCCAACTACCCGCGGAGGAGACGAGCCGGAGGGATGGCCTGGATGCGGTGACGTGGCTGGAGCTATTTTTTAAAAAAGTTATCGTATTTTTTTCTGCTTTTGCATTTTACCGACCTTTTCTGCGAGTCTGAGGGAACGAGGTACCTTTGAAATAACACGCCTTAATACGCGCCGCTTCCTTTCCGGCGTATAAGCCTTGACTCGTGTGTGCCTTGTTTCTACAGTATTCGTCACTTGAGAAAATATCGACGATGGATGTTTGAGGAAATTGGTTTTCTTGTTATATTGCTTCAGAGTCCATGGAGGAGTGAATTTATCAAATGGTCGGGTTTCAAAAATAGAGCGGGTCGATTATTTTTATCAATGAATTTTAGATGTACGCCATCGCCATCGTAATCATTTTGTTAAGGTGATAACCGTCGAAAATTTGGCTAATCCAGGAACTATAACGCTGAAGTTACCATTAAAGACGAGTGATAAAAATTCCCACTTCGTATCAACTTTCTAAAAATGTTTTTCGAGATGAACGAATCATAAATTTTTGTGCGACGATTAGCTGCTGGAAAATCACTCAGAACTACCGTAGTTATGTTAGTTTAGCGTAATTGCGTTAATTTACCATAAGTTACCATATTTACGACAATTTACCATAATTATTTAGCATGATTTACGGTCATACCGGTAATTTACCGTAATTTACCGCTAAAACTGTCATTTACCAAGATTTACAGTAATGCCGGTAATTTACCATAATTTACCGCCATAACGATAATTTACCGCCTTAACGATAATTTACCAGGATTTACAGTCATACCTGTAATTTAACGTAATTTACCGTAAAAACGGTCATTTACCACGATTTACAGTAATGCCGGTAATTTACCATAATTTACCGCCATAACAATAATTTACAAGGATTTACGGTCATACCGGTAATTTACCGTAATTTACCGCAATATCAGTCATTTACCACGATTTACGGTCATACCGGTAATTTACCGCAATAACAATAATTTACCACGATTTATGGTTATACCGGTAATTTACCGTAATTTACCGCAATAACGGTTATTTACCACGATCTACAGTCGTATCAGTAATTTACCGTAATTACGATAATTTACCACGATTTACAGTCATACCAGTAATTTAACATGATTTACCGCAATAACGGTAATTTACCACAATTTACCGCGATAACTGTATTTCACCTGAAATTACCATAATTTACATTGCGTGATTACGTTACTGACGTTTTAGTAATTATTAATTATCTGTAATTCACCAATAATGACCACAATTGTAATTCACTGACAATACGAGTTTATGGTGAACTATTACAGCAATGGTAAGTTATCATGAATTATGATTATTGCGGTACTTGACCATGAATCGCATCCAGTTTGATGATTTATCGATTCATTCGTAACCTTATTATGGTCTGACCAAAAATTACGATAATTTTGTTAATTTACGCAGTTCAGTATAAGAAGTTTTACCTGTTTTGAAATTTCAGAAGACAGAGGTATGCTACAAACAGTGTCACCTTCACCCTCTTAAAACTCCTTCAATTTTTCAGGAGGATAAAATTTGTAAAATTAATTTTTAGGTATTCTCGGGCTGTGAGATAAAACAATGGTTAGAATTTTCTGCTTATTTTCGAAATTGAAGACGCCAAAGCGAAATAAAAACTGATGAGTGATGTAACGCCTTTATTTTCGTGATTTTGAACAAACAAAAAATTTATCCCTTTTTTTAAAGATTTTGTAAAGCTCACAAAATAAAGGTAATGACCTATTTCTGTTCCTTTTGGAAATTGAAGGCGCTGCGTGTCACTATCAGGACAAAATTTTGAAAAAAATCCACGAAGATCTGTGAAAATTTATTGAATTTCTTCGAAATGTTGTCTTATAGCACCTTTGATCTTTTGTGGGTGCACAATTTCGCGAATAAAATACATTCACGATGGCACGATGTCAATTTCGGACGCGTTATCCTTTTGATGACTGACTCACGCGACATATGCTTTATTTTTCTATTTACATACATCGCAGCAAAGCTTTACATATGCGGGGCTGCTGTGTTCTTTTCACTCTGTTAAATGTGTACTCTTAAAATATTCATGTTGTTTCGTTAAATGAAAGCATATTTTATGCATGCGCGAAAAAGAAAAAAGAAGAAAAAACTCCTCTTTTCATCGCGCGCGTTTCGATGAAATGAGAAAAAACCGTTTATCAACGAGGTATTTTTTACCTTGGTTCGCTTTCGAAATGCAAACAATTTCTTAAACACAAAAGGAGAAAAAGACGGATGAATAACGAAAGTTTTTTTTTAACGTTATTAACTCTTCGCCCGGATATGAACGAGGGAGCTTACGATTTTATAAAGTACACGTAATAATTTCTCGAAGGAACCTTCGCCCGAAGTCTCGCATTAAATATTGACCATTCAGTCGAAAAAATACGAACTGTAAAAGAAAATTACGTAAACAAGGCGAACAACTAATTACGCTTCTTTTCAACCGGTCGACCATCTTTTTCGTGTACGTGGTACGTACGTGTACCTCAAAGGTAGAAGGCCACGTTGTCCGAATACAATGAACCCATTGCCTGGGGGAATAGAATTGCACGGTTTGGGGATTTTTTGTACGAGAATTTTGAAATTTCGTCGTTTCCCTTTGCAAAGGAGATTTTCCATTCCCTTTGCCTTTGTCTCTGCGAACTCGCCGGCGAATCGAAAACGTGAAATTTTCGCTGTCAAAATTCGTGATTTTTGGCGGAATTATTTGATCGAAGACGCCGAACGTATTTTCTTTTCGTCTTCTCTAGCTCGAAGGTTTTTTACGGTGGAAAAAACAATACGCGCGAATTTAAGACTCGTACGATGGCATTTGAACGTCCATAAAGATTTCTGTATTTGTATGTGCGAAGCAGGCGAGGATTTGGTAAAACGATGAATATGGGATTAGAAAGCGAAAACATTTCAGCGTGTGTATTTATCTTGTCTTATTTCGCGAGTCGGAGTTGGGTTTTTTTCAGATTTTCTCCACTCTCGTAGCCGCCTTTTCGCAGTCGCGTTTTATTCGACGTCGACGCTGATGTGAGCGGGTGCGACGGGTGTTGCAAATAGGAAATATTTTTATTCGGCCTCATTCCACCTCGAGTATTTTGCCGGTTATTTATTTTTTTATTATTTTATTCTTGGAGGGGTTTTTCCCCGCTAGTCTGCGCTCCCTGCGCTCCGTAAGTTTCGATATTCTCGCTAGGAGTTCTATTTTCTCGATGACGTGTTACCGTATGTTGTTCGGAATTCCATCGCTGCAAATTATATTCCGGAGTCGATTTAATTTTCAAAATCGACGCGTTCCCGCGTACGCCTCCGTTTTGCACGTTTCCCTATGGTTTTCACGGCGTCGACGAATTTGCTTTTTAGTTTTTGGATAAACGTCTCGCGTCAATTATGATGTAATCGATTCGATATCAATTTCTGGTAGAACTTCTACGAACAGAAAAAAAGTCTAGAGGATGTCGATTCATTTTGAAGGACTGGCGTTTCGAGTGGAAAAACAACGAATTAACTGATAACGTGGGTTATTTACCGTTGAATTATTGGGTAATTTTGTCGTATACCGTAAATTACCAAAATGAATCGTTATTCGCAAAGTGTTTTCAAAGAGAAATACGACGGATTACCAAATAATTTCATTTTACGCTCCGAAAATTTACCGTCGATATGTTATTTATCGCGTAAATTACCGTAATATTTATTTATTTACAGTAAATTGCAATAAACAAAACTGTGATACTGGTAAAAATCTGACATATCTATTATCAAAAATTACTGTTTTATTTGCATCTGAATCATTTTGCATTTTCTATACGCTTCTTGAAAAACGAGTAATTTACGTAGTAATTTTCGCGTAATTCTTGTAATTTATAATTTTTTTGGTAATTTACCGTAATTTCATAATTTATTGTGGTTTACCGTATTAGAGTAATTTACCGTAATTTATCGTAATTCTATGGAAGATTACTTGATTTGCAGATATTACGTAACTGTTGCTATCCTCGTGTTCTTTGGTAATTACGGTAATACCTTACTCGTATTTATTCTTCTATTTGATAATATACTAATTACTGTAATTTTTCGTAATTTACAGTATTTACCGTAATCATGTAATTTATGGTAATAACTCAGTTCGCTGTATTTTACTGTAATTACTCGATTTACCGTAATTTACCGTGATCTCGATAATGCAAAGTAACTACGGTAATTTTAAACATGTTTATACGGCTTGTCGTTATCGCACAAACTTTTGGTATATTCTTGTCCTTCGGTAATTTTGACAAGTTTTCGTAATTTACGGTAACGTTAGTAATTTTTGACATTTTTGTGGTTCGAAGTAGTCGTAGGAGTTTCGGTATTTCTCGTATTTTTGGGTTATTCCGGTAATTTCTGAGATTTTTTTGTATGTTATGGTAATTACGGTAATTTAAGACGTTTTTGCGTAAATTTTAGCAGTTATAAGGACTTAAGCTGTGCTCTCGTATTCTTTAGTAAGTAAAATAATTTTCAAGTTTTGTTGTATTTTACGGTAATTACGGTAACTTTTCCTCAATTCGCGGTAATTCCTGTAATTTTTCTTCAATTTACCATAATTACGGTAAATTACCAACATATTCGAGGTATCTGCGTAATTTCTAGTTTCATGTAGGTATTTCTGGTATTTACAGTAATTCTGATTTTTTTTGGTATTTTTCAAGAATTACCGTAAATTATAATATGTTTGTGTATGGTTCCTTAATTACGATAACTTTCCATATCTCTTATACCTTTTTGGTAATTACCACAATTTATTGCGTATTTCAGTTTATCTCGAAAAATTTCATTGTGCAAGATGATATTCTTGCTTATGAAAAAAAATTACTCGTAAATTATTCGTAATTTCAAAATTGTTTGTATCATTAGAACCAAAAAACTTCGCGTTACGAAAACTGACATCTCAATTATGTCGCCGGTTCTTCTCCCGAAGCAATAATTCCGCTATCGTTAAGTTCACGACATGCGACGGGGAAGTGAAGATGAGAATTTACCTTTACGTTACGTACACCCGGCAATGTACGAAGTGAAATAAAATAAAAAAAAAAACTCCGGTAATAATTCACCTTTAACGCTCGAATAAAACCTTGGAGACGACCGAAAAACGAGTGAATTTCTCTAGCAATGAATCCGATCCTGAGGGAAATTCCGCGTAATGACAATTAAAAAAGAAAAGAAAAACAGACAGGAAAACCCGTGACGAAAATTTATTCGAATCGGTCGCCTTAAAATCGAGCGCGTCGCATGTTCGGAATTGACTCGCAATTTTTGGGCTCGTTGTCGAGTGTCGTTCATCAACTAGTTGATTGGAATCGAGAATCGGTGTATTTTCGAGGGTAACATTACTACTGTAATTTTTCTTTTTCCGACAGTCAATCTTGGGAGACAACGAAACCGGTCACCTTTTATGTAACGAGATGATTAGGCAAATTTATGCGGCGAATCGTGCCGAAGAGCCTGGAGCGTGGCGACGGCGAGGCATTTTCGGTCTTTTGTATGAGACATTGAAGAGGCGACAACGTTGCGCGGCGGCGGTGAAAGTACATAGGTGAATTTCGCATTCGGATCACGACGACCGGGGCGATCGTATCGAAAAGCTTTTTGTTTAGTATTTATTCGACGAAAAGCCGGTCGTGGACTATTAAACGTGGAAATGTAATTACAGAGGTTTCGAAATAACGACGATTCGGCGAAGAAAGCGCGAAAGGGGGGAGGCGGAGCGCGCCATGGAGAGAGGAAAAAACGCAGAGAAAAAGAAACTAGTTAATCGAATTGTTGGCCGGTGTAGAGCGGAGGACGGACGAGGGTCAAAGAAGCCGTTAAATTAACCAAATGAACGATACCGTTAGCTCATCCCCTTTGGTCTGGTTATCGATTACGTGTACTTGGAGTTCTTCTTCGTGGTCGGTTGTTCGCGCGACACCTGTATGAAGAGGGAATACTCCGGAGGTAGGCGAGATTAAAGACGATGCTTTTAAGGCGTCCTCTCGAATTAATCATTTGGATAATTCTTGCCGAAATGGGAGAAAGCCGCCGGAGGTGAAAAATACTCTATGTGGGTTTTCTCGCGCGCAAATGCCAAAGGTGGCGAAAACTTTGGCAAGCGATAATAACTCAATGATACATAATGATTAGCTCTTTATAAAGTATCGGCTCGGAAAACGCGTTATTGCCTCGATACGAGCCGATTTATCTTTTTTTTTTTCAAAACATTAGCTTTGTCGAAGATGAATTTTCGCGCAATTTTTTTCCATCGACCTTTTTTTTCACGCCGTAGTACGTAATAGGTTTCACATCGGAGTTGGCGAACACGTCGAAAATATGGTAACTATTTTACGAAGAGTAGATGAAGATGGGGGGAAGGGCGGGCATATACGATTCGCCTCGTATGCATACCACGCGAGCTAAAAAAAAATCCAATTCAACAAAGACCTCTCTGTCTAGGTGGAAATTTCCCATCATAAATGAGCCGAGTTCCGGAATATCTTCGATGCGAAAAAAAAAATAACTTAATGTAAACACGGAGACAGGGTGAAGAAAAAAGTAATCAAGATGCGAAAAATGGAGTGGAAAAAAGGTTACGTGTTCGCGCCCTCGTTTCGACGTCTACCTGCGAGATATACTAAGGTCTCGCGAATCGATCAAAATATCCGTCCGAAAATTTGACAAATTAATGGTAATTCGAAACCGCTTGGTGGCTTTTCATTTTTAGTGTTTCGTAGGTCTACCCAGTCGCGGTGACCCGACGACCTGTAAACACGAGATGAGTGTACACACATGTACTCCATCTATTGTATCTTTTTTATCCTTTTCGAGGGCATCGATGTTTACGAATACTTAACTTGGTCGCGATGCGCTCTGAAAATGGTAATTTTTTCGGCTCTTTTTGTAAACAGAAAGGTGTTAAAGAATGTGTGTTTTTTTTTTGCATAAAAGAGAAATTGGAAAAGTCGATGGAAGAGATTTGATGAGAATGGAGAAGGAGGTGTGAAAAAATAAAAAAAAAAACCCTTAAATATTATACGTAAATTTTCAATTTCGTTGAAATTGTAAGATGCTCTAAAAATGATGAAAACTGAAAAAAATTATATTCTAAGATGAAAGTGTGCTATAGAGAGTCGTAAAAACAACGCGAAAATGCAGTTTTGCCGAAGAAGAAAATTCGTAAAAAATTTTCCAGCAAGAAGTTTTCAAATAATGAACGAATTTTAATACATTGTGAGAAAAAATTTTCAATTTTTTGCGAGCATCGTGCTCAATGATAATGAAGTCGGAAAATACGCGAGGGAATGTGATTAAAATTGTCAAATTATTCGAGTAGTTTCGTGTGGTTTTCATAAGTTATCGAGAATTTTGAATAATTTTATAATTTTGTTATGTGATTGGACGCGTCACGTATCTAATCGTGACGGGGTAGAGGAGGGAGATCTTAAAAAGGTCTAGTATCTCGAGTAAAAGCTTCGGCGTTTTTTCATCTGTTAATTTTTTTTTATTTATTTTTTAAAGAAGTATAGTTGATGAAACAATTTTTTTGGCATTTTGAAAAAATAAATAATTTTGGACATACTTTTGAAATTTCATTAAGCTACAAATTAAAAATCAAGAAAATGATTAAATCATTGCAAAAAATAGTAAATAAATTTCCAAATAAAACTTTGAAAATTTCCAAAAAAATTGTCAGAAATGACCGAAAAATTACGATTGAATAATTAAAGCAAGTACATTGAAGAAATTACTAAAAAATGACAAATAATTTACTAAAAATGAAAAATTGAAAATTTGTTGAAAAAATTGCAAGAAAATGGTTTACAACAACCCTCTCATTCAAACGCCTTGATATTTTTAAAATTGTGATGACGTCATCGTTTCGTAGTATAATTGTTCTTGTGACGCCATTAATTGTATTTTATTATCGGGACGAATGATGAACCAAAATTGACTGCGCAAAACAATTTTTTCTTGGATTTTTCAACTGCTTTTTTCATATTGATTAATTTTTTTAAATTTATATTAGACCTTTGTTGCAACTTATTCACGTTCCACCCCTCCCCCCTCCCTTCTGTCCTTTTACCGGTGGTATCAATGTTGGAAAAAAAAATTGAAAAATGAAGTGTTCAATTTGAAAATGAATACGGCTTTATCAAAATCATCAAATTTCTTGTAAATTAAGCCTTCGAATAACGAAAGATGTGAAATTCGACGAAACGTCTGAGATTTCAGCTAAAAGCTGATTTTCTCAAACGGCACATGGCAACCTCTCGAGTACGAGGATTTCTCGATTTTTACGATAAATACGAAAACCGATGAGATTAATTACCAAAGACGACCTCAACCGAACGAAGAAATATTCGAAACTCGAATTACTTCGCTCCGAATCGCGATACATTTCAAAAACGCCTTTGAAATTGGTCGAAGAACGAGCGGTCGAGAACTGCCGCCATTTCCAGCACCGGTTACTCGCCTACTCGGTGACGGGTAGAAATTTGCATAACGAGCCCGAAGCGTATTTACACGTCGAGTGAAAAAAGGCGACGTGAAAGGTTGATCGAGAGAGCAATAGGGTAAAGCCACGTAGGCGTCTATAGAACGGGGACAATCTTCGACGTGAATTTTTTTCGCTCACGTTCAAAACGCGTAACGCGACGAGAGGGCATCGTCGAGGGGGTCAATCTGTTGGAATTTCGGACAAGCTCGGATTTTTTTTTCGCAGCGTTTATTTCCTACGCGTATATTTTTTTTAATTAAAATACAAATCGTCGTGCGCGAAACGCGAAAGCGTGTATGAAATAAATTACAGCGGGTTCGCGACTTCGCGACGTTGCGTTGCGTAAAATGACGTATTTAACGAGCCCTACACGTCGTCGTCGCCTTTTGCGAAAGCCAAGCCGAGTGCTCGTGGATGGCGGCGAGAAAAATACCAATTACGAGGAACGCGCGGAGATTATAAATTCACGAAGTGTGATGCCGTGGCGCCTTTTGGCCCCATTGGTTAATTTTTTTTAATTAACAATATAAATCGACTCCTATCATCGGCATAAGATTAGCCAAGGATTACGCTCCAAAAATTTACGTAGAATATTAAAAATTAATTAGCGGTTCTTGTTAATCGCGCTTCACCTTCGATGTAATTAGAAAACGCGTCGGTAGTCGTGAAATTCAAAGAAATGGCGAAAATAAAGGAAAATATTATCCGAGAGGAAAATTGTTTAGACAGAAGTTATAGGGGGTGGGAGAAGGTATACATTCTGTTCATATTCATTCAAATTTTCTAGTCATTTGTAAAAAAATTCATCCGTGAAAGGCTTACCCTTAAAATAAACACAATTTGAGCGAATTTTTTGGGTCAGTGGTTGAAGGGGAGTGAAAATTGAGGAGAAAAAAATGTGAGGAATTAAAGGAGGGAAATTCCGGCAGGTAGTTCTTCCTCCTATCCCTTCAAATTTTCGAGATATCACGAAAACCCTAATTTCTGGAGGACTTGCGGCTGAGGGTATTTTTTGGGCAACATGGTTTACGTATTTCCTGTTGCATAACCACTCGAGTCTGCCTTCGAATGCGAGATTCTCATCTCGTATATTTCCACTTGCCAAAAAGTAATCTCAACCGAAGCGTAAAACGTAAGCTCTGCCGTTTCGAAGCTATCAAGCATGTAACAAAAAGCAACCGCGACATGCCACCGATTCATACGACGCGTTTCCTATTTCAACAAAATACACACAACCTTTAAGAATGACGCCTTCGTACGTATTTTTGCGCCTTTAAACGTAAATTCTCGTCTTGTAGTTAAAAGACAAATACAAAACTTATAATGGATTTAACATTGCAAATGGGAAATCATTACTCCGTCTACGGCTTCGTTTAGCGTCACTTCGCTATCATGCGCGCTTTTATTTACTCCAGCCGCGAATCGACGCTTTTACGTTCCCGCGGAGCTGAACGCGTGCCGGTTGTGTGCCCGTACAAAAGCGACAAATCCACCCAATATGGTCCTTTTTTAAATCGCCAAACCGTGAAATACGACCCGGCAATGTCGTTTGTGTTCTTTTATCGAGAGCTCGATACGATGTAATTCATTCCGCCGATTGGCTTTCAATAGGTTGTGAAGTTTTACCGAGGAAAATCTCGCGAAAAACGATTAAACCGGTGAAAGAACGCGTAATCGAAGAATACGGCGAATTGAAGTGAGATGGAGGTATTTTCCTCGCCTTTTGCGTTTTCAGTGATATTTTGTGATTTTGTTTGGATTGACGATCAAAAATCATGCATCGTTGTGGTTGTAATACTCGTGAAACTACATTTAATCGATTAAAAATCAGTAACAGTTGTAAAAAACGACGTTTAAGCGAACTCAAATGAGTCGGAAGTACAGGAACTCGAATTGAAGTGTTTGAAACCTACGCTGAATTGAGAAAAACGACGATTTAGTCGTTAAAGATTAATCAAAAATGAAAAAAAAAACGACGCTGAACCGAATGTAAGAGAGCTGGAAAACTTGATCGATTTGAAAATTGTGTTCGATAGAGCCGAACTACAAAAAGTTGGATCCACTTGGATCGATAACTGAGAAAAAGACAACTAATCAAATAAACATCAAACATAATCACCAAAAACGGCAAAGAGCCGAAAGCAAACGAGTCGTGAATACAAAAAACGACACTTTGTCGATTGGAAAATTGTACTAAATTGAGTTAAACTACTTAAAATTGAATCCACCGGAATCGTTAATTGAAGAAATGACAATTAATCAAAGGAACGTCAAGCATAATCTCAAAAAACGGCACTAAGCCGAATACGAAACTACCGAAAATTCATGAAATGACGTAGAATCAACCTTGTGCAAAATTGATTAAAGTTATGAAATTAAATCATTTTTTTTCAATTTCTGAATTTTTTTTTATTTAATTTTTTTTTATTTTATTTTTAAGATGAGTTTTTTTTAAACTAAACTAGTTTTGAATTTGGACGTTTTTTGTATTTTTTAAAACTTTTTTAGAATTTTTGTATGTTCATTAAAATAATTTTGGGTAAATTTTGCTCCAATTTTGTAATTTCTCGTTATTTTGAAAAATTTTCGAGGTATTTTTCGAATTTTCGAGTACTTTTTTCAAATTTTTGATTATTTTTTGTTCATTTGGAAATTTTTAAGGTAATAAATTTGGGATTCAAATGGAAACTTGAAAAAATATTCTCCTCAATAATCATGTTTTCATCCCCTCCTGCCTGAGTGAAATCTTGTTGATGATAACGTCATCAGTTGAGATTACCTACGTAATTAAGGCAATTAATAATCCGATGATGACGTCACGAATTATCAAGTTCATTTTAGAAGTTTGTTTAATAACTGGTTATGCAACATTGTTAAAAATGACGTCATTAAAGATCTCACGTAACCTGACGTCGTATCTCTGAGAATTTTATCGCCTTGTTACTTCTTAAAAATAAATTCCATCGAGTATAATATTTTCAACGATGACGTCATTAATTCATAAGTAATGACGTAGTTAATTAACCAAAAAAAAAATCCTTCAGCTGATGACTTCATTGATGGGCAATTTTTATTGAATTGTTGGATATTTTCTTTTCTGCAATTTAAGGAATCGTTAAAATCTCGGTCATCTTCGATCACGATTGGTTTATCGAATAATTTATTCAAAGTACCATCGCTTTTCGTGGGTGTATTTATTGAATGGAAACACGTGCGAAATTTTATAACGGAAATTTACTCGATTTATGAATACGAAATCAGTGTTACCAACAATTCGATTATAAACATTTTCAAAACAAAGGCTCGTTTAGATTTTGACGTGTTCGCGAGTACAATTGAAAGGAGGGCGTCGAAAGGAAACTTTGAAGTTTCCACGGCGTTGATTGCCAGCGTAGAAGACGCTACTGTTGTAGTTGTTGGATGAAAGGAGGAAAACTGGTTGAAAGTTTCGCTGACGTGGTACATGTTCTAAGCAAATGTCGAAATACACGTGTATTTCCGTTTGGGCGTGAAACTAAAAGGGAGACTTTTAAGTAGGTAGATACTCGCTTGAACACACGTATACT
The DNA here is from genome assembly GCA_003261595.1 of Maconellicoccus hirsutus. NCBI lineage: Eukaryota > Metazoa > Arthropoda > Insecta > Hemiptera > Pseudococcidae > Maconellicoccus > Maconellicoccus hirsutus. The sequence goes on from QBDW01005076.1 coordinate 19,417, forward strand.
TAGATTATAAACGGCCATGTTAAGAAACGTGGTCGCGTTTTAAATGTACAACACGTCCATTTTTAGTGAGCCGGACGCGGCATCGAGACGATGGCGGGCGTCGGAGGCGCGAAACGAGAACGCGAAATTCATATCCGACTTAAAAGTTTTACTTTAGGTGTGAATATTTTCGGACGTGCTTTTCTTACGAGTTCACTAGCAACGTGAACGCAATCGAGGTGAAATTGAACGACTGCCCGTCGGAGTCTCTTTAATCGCTAACTTACGCGAGAAAAGCTCGGGAAACGAGAGAGCTATACGAAACAAAGATGGAAACTTTTCGTCGAAAACGCGACGCGATCATCGCCCGAGATTTTTTGCACGCAGGAGACGTACACGATTCGCATTTAATTTACGAGATGTATATGTCGGCTCGAAGAGTTTCTCAATTTTCTCGCCGGATTTTGGACGAGAGGACGGTAAATGCATTTCGATACGATTGTTGTGTATAGCGTTCGAATTACGATATGAATGAGTTCGTTTTACTTGTGGAGTGCTTTGAAGAAAAGACCGTAGAAAAGTTGAATGGGCACCGACGAAATACCGGGTCAAAGCGAAGCGTTGGTATAGGAATTGCGAAAAAAACGAGCGGAACCTCGAGTATATAATATTTTGGAAAAACGTCGAAAAAAAATATCCGACTAAGCGAAATTGTTGACTGGTAAATACCCGGGCGCGATTTGACGAAGTGTCGATTTTGCTCTCGCGATGCGTGGTCTGCATGTTAACAACGTTTTCTCAATCCTTCCATCGTTCTATTTCCGATACGCGCCCCTGCAATGATTTCTTTCCCATTTCGACGGCGTATTTTGTTTATATTTTCATCTCCTTTTCGCATTTCCATGTTTTGGTAACGTTCGCGCATCGTTTGGTTTTATTTGTCGTATTTATTTTGCTTCGTAATAGGTGCCTTGTTGTGTTTTTTTTCCCCCTCGCGAAATGACAACCAGCCGGGATGGTACGTGCAAGAATTTAACGCTTTTCGAGGCGCGTCTTGGGTTGATAAGGCGCGTTAAACTGATTCAATCGAGGTGACGCGACGAATATCGCAAATGGGAATACGTTCGACCCTCTTTTTCTTCCTTTTTCACCCAATTTTCATATAGTTTTACGATTTATGTAACGAAACGTGCGTGTTTTTTCAAACGAGTTGGCGTTTTTATTGAATTACCTGGTAATAACGGTAAATTACCGGTAACGTGTTGAGCGCGATTGGAATAAATTATCGGCTCCGATGTTTGCCTGCGAAAAACCAATGTCGAGTATTTTTCAAAATAGATGTTCGTTCGTTACCAGTAATTTACTATTTAGCGTAAATTACGCGTAATTTATCATTTACAATGAATTACTCGTAATTCCTCATTTACCACAAATTACCTGTAATTTTCACTCAACACAAGTACATAATTTTGTGTTTACTGTAAAATGCAATAAACATTTAAGATCGGTTGAATTACCGTGAATAACCGTAAATTCTTGTAAAATACAAGTAATGTAGGATTACGTACCGATAATTTACGACAGAATACTGTTATTTTACGACGAAACATTGGTAATCGTTGGTAAATTATAAATAGTAAATTGTGTTACGATGGAAAATTTTGATAAAAAGATGATAATTCGCAGTAAATTACGGTATAATGACGGTAATTTAAAGTAAATTTCGATGAAGTCGCACTAGTTCACCGTAAATTTCAGTCAAGTTTTGGTAATTTGTGGTAAATTTCGGTAAAGTTGTGGTAATTTACCGTGAATTTGAGTAGTTTTTGTAATTTGCAATTCATTTCACTGTAATTACGGTAATTTATGGTAAATTCTGGTGAAATGTTGGTAATTTACAGTAAACTATAGTAAACTTACAGTAATTTATGGTAAATTTCAGTCAAGTTTTGGTAATTTGTAGTATGTTTTAGTGAAGTTGTGACGATTTACTGTAAATTCCAATAGAGTTTTTGTAATATGCAATTCATTTTGCTGTAATTACGGTAATTTATGGTAAATTCTGGTAAAATGTTGGTAATTTACAGTAAACTATCGTAAACCTACAGTAATTTATGGTAAATTTCAGTCAAGTTTTGGTAATTTGTAGTATGTTTTAGTGAAGTTGTGACGATTTACTGTAAATTCCAATAGAGTTTTTGTAAT